>CABHPP010147800.1:465-57234 GCA_902168425.1 Peromyscus attwateri | reverse complement strand
CTTGTTAGGTTTCAGGGGAAAATAACTCCGTGAAGGGGCTGTAGAGATGCTCAGCAGGTAAGAACAAGTCCTGCTCTCAAACAGGACTTGAGTTGGAGTCCCAGGATCTGCTTTAGGCAGCCAACAACCTCTTGGAACTCCAGCTCCAGGGGTATCCAACGCCTCTGGCCTCTGCTCCCTCCATTAATGTACACACAGAGAAAATTTAAAAATTTTTAAAAAATAAGTAAATCTTTGAAAAAAAATGAATTGGTGAGATGCATGCCGTACCCGGAAGCTCATCCATAAGAGAGGAGCAGGTCAAGACTAATTGCAGTTCTGGGAGAAATTCAAGATACAAGTGAAAATTAGTTCCCACAGCAAAGGAACTGGGCAGTTCAACTTGAGCTGGTCAGGAAAGGGTGTGTGAGGAGATCATTGAGTGGACTTTAAAAGAAAAAAAAAGGGCAAACATCTACTCAGTGGATTTGTATTATGGAATAAAGGGTTGGTTTTTTGTTTTTGTTTTCGTGTTTATAGACAGGGTTTCTCTGTTAACAGTCCCAACTGTCCTGGAACTCACTTTGTAGACCAGACTGGCCTCGAACTCACAGAGATCTGCCTGCCTCTACCTCCCAAGTGCTGGGATTAAAGGCGTGAGCCACCACCACCCTGCTAAGAGTTTGGCTTTTTTTTTTATTCTTGAGAATTTCACAAATGAAATATGATCATATATACCCCCCACTTAGCCCCTTCAAATCACCCCATATCAAACCCAACACATCCTTTAGCTAACTAACTTCATGATTTTTTAATAAATCCCTGTGCTAGGTAGTTTATGTTAACTTAACACAAGCAAAAGTCATTTTGGAAGAGGGAGCCTCAATTGAGGCAATGTCCACACTATGCACTATGGTGCATTCTTGACTGATGTGAGAGGGCCCATCCCACAGGGGGTGGTGCCACCCTTGGCTGGGTGGTCCCGGATGCTATAAAAAAGCAGAATGATCAAGCCATGGGGAGCAAACTCCTCCGTGGCCTCTGCATCAGCTCCTGCCTCCAGGCTTCTGCCCTGCTTGAGTTCCTGCCTGACTTCCTTCATGATGGACTGTGATGTGGAAGTGTAAGCCAAATAAACCCTTTCTACCTTCAAGGTGTTTATGGTCATGGTGTGTTATAGAAACCTAACTAAGACATCCACTAAGTCAGTGCTGCCCATATGTGCGTGGGTATAGGGCTGTCCCTTGGAGCATGAGAGTCTTACCCATGGACACACCCTCAAGAAAGAATGATTCTCTTCAGAAACTATCAGTTGCCAATAGCTCTTCACAAAGGGATGGGGCTTAGGGATCCTCTGCCCCATCTACAGCTGGATAGAGACTGAGGCAGGCAAGCAGACATGGGCATGAGACAGGGTGCTTTTTACAGTACGGGAAAAGCTGGGCAGTGGTGGCGCACGCCTTTAATCCCAGCACTCTGGAGGCAGGGGCAGGTGGATCTCTGTGAGTTTGAGGCCAACCTGATCTACAGAACGGGTTCTAGGACAGCCTGAGCTGTTACACAGAGAAACCATGTCTTGAAAAATTAGCTAAATAAATATAAACTAGAGGGTAAAAGCTACAATTAACTTTAAGAGTTACCTTACCAATTTACTTGGAATAACCTGATATGAGTATCAATCAGTTGTCTTGACACTCTCCAATCTGAAGGTATGAAACAATTGCATGAATAAATATGAAGTTAGGTTCACCTTAAACGTTTTCAAATATCCTGACGGCACTGGAACATCACATCTGGAGGTTTCTATAACATCTGCACTCCCAGTGCAGCTCTGTCTCCAGTCCAGTGCCTCTCCTGGCTTGCAGGGGAGGCAGGGAGGTGTCTCGCCAAGTTGGCCTTCTCCTCTTGCCAGCACTTAAGACTGTCCCTGTCACAGCACACGCCTGCGTCCTTCCAGGTCCTTGCAGAAGGTAGAGGTGGGTGTCAGCTATGAGTCCTACCCTGGTCTCTCACTTCCTGTGTCATAAGTCAAACTGCCAGACTCTCCCCCAAGAGACAGATAGCTACAGTGAATTACAACAAAGTACATGGAGCCTTCAGTGATGAAGTACTGTCAGCTCCGCCCCTCACTCCACTCCTCAAACCACAACTCCAAACCCTTTCCCAAAACACACCCAAGTCCCTGCCGCACTCCTCAGGCACCCCACGCGGCACGGGTTAACCCATCCCGGGGCCCACTCCTCTCCTTGTTACTGAAGCCATGGCAGAAAGCATTTGACAATTCTACCTCTATTGATTCCTTTTCCTCTATTTTGCCTTGGTATTTCTCTGGGTCTTCCCTTGGGCCTTTTCTCCATCTATACCATGGGAGTGATTTCTAGACTTCATCTTCTGAGCCTAGATAGGTGTGTGCCCGGGACACATACCAGCCAGCATTGCAGAGTGTTTAGGCTGGGCACCATGGCAGAGGGTGCAAGTCACATAGCAGCTATCATTGCTGTTTTTGCAATTAAACCGGAAAAAAAAATGTACATTGTAACTGTTGATCCTAAAGTCGCACAATGTGTATACATGACAATTTCCTGGCGGGTGTTGGTAAAGCCTGTAGCTGTAATCTGTTCTGTAACTCTTTTCTGCCAGAGAAAAGGGCCCTGTTGTGTACAGGGTGCTTTGCAGGCTGCGGGGGGCCTTGACTTCCTTCAGCGTGCTTCGTGGACCTGTATGACTGGCCATGTGGCTTTCAGTCAGGTGCCACAATGGCTCTCACCTCTGCGCTTCTCCTCTGCTCCCACAGCCACAGGCTAAGCTCAGACCCCCACCTCCCCTAGTATCTGCTGAAATCTTTAAAATAACTTTTTGTTGCCTATATAATTCGGTTTATACTCCTAAACATGACTTGCAGATGGTCCATGCTCTTTCCCCTCCTTCCTCCCCACCAATCAGACATTTCCAACATACACATACGTTCCAGCGACAGTGAGACCGCGTTTGATGTAGTCGTATGTATTTGTCTACAGCACCCGACGGGCTTTCTAACAAATGTCATTCCACCCTGCAACAAACCATCTCATGACTTCAATAACCATGTCGTGTCCAGAAAGCACTCTGCAGCACTCGCCCCATCCTCTGGCCCGTGCATTCTTTCCATTTCCTCTTCTGCCGCCTTCTCTGAACCTTGGGGGTGGGGGGTTGTTTTGTACAGGTCTCTATCTGGTGTAGATGGGGTAGGAGATCTCTAGGACATGCAGATGCTCGCCTGCCTGTCTGCATGCGTGTATCACATGGAGGTCAGAAAACAACTGTGGGGAATCAGGTCTCTCTGAGACTGTTGGCTCCTGAGGCTCAACTCAGCTCGAGAGGCTTGACAGCGAGCACCTGACCCACTGCCCCTCAATTGTAAACTCGTTGTACCAAGTGCTTAAAGTCTGAGACCAGATTAAGGAGGAGGAAATTCTAAAAGAAAATGGTAGCTATACCTATAATGCTAGCATTAAACAGGCTGGGGTAGGAGGAACAAGAGTTTAAGGCTAACCTGGGCTACATGGTGAGTTTGAGACCAGTGTAGACTACATAATGAAACTGTTCCCCAGCACCACCAAAATAAATAATAAATAAATAAATAAAATAAAGACTGAGTTTCAAAACTTTCCAGAAAGATCTTTGACTCTCAAAGGGGCTATCATTTCAACAACAGAAGACAGACATTCACTATTGTTCCTACCACAGAGTCCTAAGCCAGTAGTGACATTAAGAGCAACATTAGTGACAGACATATGATTGGCTGTATTTGTAGGGGTATTAAATTATCAACCAATGTGCAAGCAGATTAAGTGCTGGGACTGGAGAAGGGTGGGCTTGAGATTCGTCAAAACGAATCTCAGTATTGCCTTATGCGACTTGGCTTCATGCAATCTGGGCTAATGCTGTGCCTGCAGATAAAGATCTCTCTCCTCTCCTCTGATCCCCTCCCCTCCCTCCCTTCCCCTCTCCCTCTCTCCCTCTCTCCCTCTCTCCCTCCCTCCTCCATCTCTGGCTTGTGAAGTGTGAGCAGAGAGCGGATATGTGGGGAAGAGTGAAGGCCATGAGACTGTTCACAAAGCATCGCTAAAAGACTAGAGCAGTCTGTGGCTTTGCTCCTCCTACCAGTGTCTCCAGAAGAGGAGAGCAGGAGTCTGAAAAAGAGGCTCCCCCTGCTCAACCTGGCCTAGCTAGGAGCTGACCCATCTCCACCCCACCCACCACCTACCCTTCTCCTCCACCCACCCACTGCTTTGTTAAACTCTCCTCCTACCTCAGGAGATGTCCCTAGCCTCTGCCCTTGAGTTTCTAGCCTCTTTCTAAACAGTCAGTATTGCACGTGACTGTGTCTAGAAGAGAGGCAGAGCAGATCCCCTCAGGTCAGCCTTGCCTCTTCCCATTACAGATTTGCTTCAACACTATTTGGTGTAAGCTCCGGACAAGACAGAAGTCAGAAGTTAAATGCTGCCCCATCTACTGATGGCTGGCTGTGGTTCCCGAGGAAAGTCTTTCGCCTGTGTTTTTCATCCAGAGCTCAGTGTTGATGGGGAACCGGAAGTGCATTTGTTCAGTCCATCCACAGAGTTGTTGGGATGCTCAAACAGGAAAAAGAATAGAAGAACCAGAAAGGTGTAAGTTCCCATGGCTGATACAGTGGACTAAAGCCCTAATTCCCTCGGTCTCCTTCTCAGTCAGTATATACCATTTGAGGAAGTAAACTGAGTTAGTTCTCCAGAGGTGCCGCTGGCATCCTCTGTTCATAGCAGCTGTCTGTGGGGAGGGGGGAATCTCAGGATGAGCAGCAGGATTCCCTGAGGATGCTTTGGAGAGGGGGATGGGGGCAGAGAGGGCTCTGTTCCCCCTGGCCTCACCGCCTTCTTTTCAGACCTCAGTTGACCTTGGATCAGGTCTTAGCAATGTAGCTTGCCTCCCTCTTTCTCTACCCGGAGTGACCAGAGTAAGTGGTCGGCATCTCTCTTCATTTGTAAGCCTGCTGCTGGCCTTGGTAGCTGCTGGGATGCCAGCAGGTAACACTGTCATGCAAAGGAGCTGGTTCCTGAACGGAGACTGTCAAATGCGGGCTGTTGGTTGAAGGTTTGGTATTCTTATTATGACTTAGGTTTCCAAATGTATTTAGTTTCACTCCTCAGAGCAATATTTTTGTTTTGTTTTGAGACAGGGTCTTGCCATGTAACCTTGGCTGGCCTGACACTCACAGAGATCCGCCTGACTCTGCCTCCTGAATGCTGGGAATAAAAATGAATACCACCACACCCACCCTCAGCTCACTACTGTAAGGGTTTGGTCTTTAATTACATCATCAGCCTTCGCCGGTTTCCCAGCCTAAAAAGCGGGTGGGCGCTCTGTTCCCTCTCTTCTCTTCCTTTCCGCTCCTCTCTCCCGGCGGGCCCCCTCTCTCTCTCCCTCCCCCCTCTGTCTCTCTGTCTCGCTGTCCTCTCTGTTTCTCTCTCTCCTTCTCTCTCTGTCTCTCTCTTCCTCTCTCTCCCTCTCCCCCTCCCAACAAAGCTCTAAAAGGTTAACCATGGCTGTGATTCTTTCAACCAGCACGCTCCTCCGCCGGCATGGCCACCGCGGGCGGTGACCAGCCAGGAGGGGCAGCGCCGTTTAACCAGCGCCGGTATAAAAAATATAACCAACAACTACTATAATTTCATTGTTCTTGAATAAATGAGGGACCATGGGTCTACTCAGGCAGGCTAAAGATGTTTTGATTTGTGAGCATGGGAAGCCTTGCTGAGGGGACCCAGGAAGGCATAGTTGAACTTTCTCTATACCGCCAGCTCCCAAATAATGACATGGAGACTTATTAATTATGAAAGCTTGGCCTTAGCTTAGGCTTGTTCCCAACTAGCTCTTATAACTTAAATTAACCCATTTTTATTCATCTACATTCTGTCATGTGGCTCATTACCTCTGTTCAGTACTGTGCATCCCATTTCCTCCATGTCTGGCTGACGAATCCCACCTCTGTTCTTCCCAGAGTTCCTATCTCTGCCTGGAAGTCCTGCCTATCCTCTCCTGCCAAGCTATTGGCTATTCAGCTCTTTATTAAACCAAGGTGCCTTGGCAGAGACACATCTTTTCAGTGTACAAGAAGATTATCCTACAAGAGGAGAGCCTTGCTCCCGGCAGAGCCTGGCCTGTGGGAAGGATTCCTGCTAAGAAGCAGCCGCAGCAGAAATATATGAGTGTCCTGGGGTTGGGTCTCAGCTGCCAGCATTCCTCAGAGAATGGAAGTTCTGTGCCCACCTGGAGGTCACAGACATAAGGGGCAGACACTAGGAAATCACCATGATTGTCACAACACTCCTCATCTTCAGAGCACCAGCTGAAGGCTAGACGAACTCAGGATGCACACACACGGAAAGCCAGGACTACACCCCAGCTGTGTCACCCAGAGACTCCAAGCTGCTCCTAGCTGCTCCGAGTCACCTGGCTGACCCATGTGTCCACTGGTGTCTTCCACCCTTCCTGAGCACTCACCATCTTCAGTGAAAGAGCAGCTTCTCTCAGGCATCCATCCCGTGCCATGCCCCTGATGCAGCAGCGGCTGGCGCCTGTAACGGCTTTGGTTTTGCTCTGATTTTATTCACACTCCTAAGCAGTGGGGAGACGGAAGAAGCTGTTACTCTAGTCCTGGGGGGGGGGGCGGTCTCTGCACAGCCAATCACTTTACAGGTTCCATCCTGACCGGTGCGACTGACATCATTTTGCTTCCGTCCATCTGGATAATTCCACAGCTCTGCAACATCTTCCAACACTGCCTGATTCTTGGACTCATCTGAAAGAATATTTGGTTATCTAGCCAAATAATCAACCCATATCTTTGTTTGTTTGTTTGTTTGTTTTTGAGTACGTATGATGTGTATTCTGGGTCTGGTAGAGAATACAAAAGTAAGTCAATGTGAGTGGAAGGCAAGGCAGGAACATGGAGAAATCAAGAGTAGGAATGTGTGTCACAGGCTGCTGAGAGTGAGGTGGAAGGCGGACTGTGTGAGCTGGAGCGAAACTGCAGGAGGAAGGTATCTTATGCGTGAGGTGTGGCAGGGCCTGGAAGGAAAGAATGAGATTCAGCACGAAGGCATGTGGGCTGGTTCTGAAATAAGAGAGCAGCCTCTTCTGTAGAAGAGAGGGGGCCAGAAGAAGGAGGAGCTGTGGGTGACTGTGTCATGGTGTGGAGGGAAAGGGGCTCCCTACCTGTATCACCAGTCAGCTCCCAAATCATGACATGGAGACTTATTATTAATTATGTGTTGTAAAAATATTATTTTAAGGTATATTACTTTTTGTTTAGGTTGCATTTGTTTAACTCTGTAAAGCTGTGTTACTTTGCCTGTCTAGAACACCTGACAGTCTCATAAAGATCTGAACGGCCAATAGCAAGGCAGGAGAAAGAATAGGCAGGGCTGGCAGGCAGAGAGAAGATATAGAAAGAGAAATCTGGGAGGAGAAAAAATCAAAGAAGTAGCCAGAGAAGGAGGAGAACTCCAGGGGCCAGCCACCCAGCTACACAGCAAGCCATGGAGTAAGAGTAAGATTTACAGAAGTAAGAGAATGGAAAAAGCCCAGAGGCAAAAGGTAGATGGGATAATCTGAGGAAAGCTGACAAGAAACAAGCCAAGCTAAGGCCAGGCATTTATAAGTAATAATAAGCCTCCATGTATGATTTATTTGGGAGCTGGGTGGTGGGTCCCCAAAAGAGAAAAAACAACCAACAACAGTTATGAATGCTTGGTCAGAACTTAACCTGTTTCTCTTCACCTATGTTTTGCTTCAGGGCTTTTTACTCTCCTGTCCTTCTGTGTATCTTGCTTTCTCTGCTCCTCATGTCTGTCTGTCTGGTGGCTGCCTGGCTTCTGGCCCCAGATGTATCCCTCTCTTTCTCCTCAGTCTCTTCTCTCTCTTCCCATTTTTATTCTCCCTGCCTATCCAGTCCCACCTATCCCTCTCCTGCCTAGCTATTGACCGTTCAGCTTTTTTATTAGCCCAATCAGGCGTCTTAGGCAGGCAAGGTGAAACAAATGCAACACATTTTACATAATTCAACAAATGCAGCACAAACAAATGTAACACATCTTTACATCTTTAAACAAATGCAACGTAAACAAAAGTAACACACCTTTACACAGTTAAAGTAATAGTCCACAACAGCCCCCTTGTGTCCTCAGATTTTCTCTGTTGAATGAATGAAGGGAAGGGCCTGGAATTAGCAACACTAACCCAGAGGTGGCCAAGTGGCCTGACTGGGGGGTACCAGGAAAAGAGATGTGCAATTGGGAAGACAGGTGTCTCTAGGGCTGCCAGCCTTCCCTCTCTCACCCACACCCCAGGGCTAGGATTCTGAGGCCTCCCAGGATCACCACACCCGACTTGTTCAGTGAAACATGTTCTTAAAGGGCAGTGACTTTGAATATCTGAAGATGTTCAGGCACACTTTATTATGAGTTGGTTGTCAAGTACATTCTCTAAATAAAGCAGAACTTTTTCCTCATTGTGGGCTTCCCTGTGCCCCCACTGATCATCATATGTTGAAACCCTAATCATCAGCACCTCTGAATGTGACTAATGAGATAAGATAGGGCCTTTCAGGCATAATTAAGTTGAACAAGGTCATTAGAGTGGATCTTAATCCAGTATGACTAGTGTCCTTATGAAAGATTAGGACACAGACTCCCAGAGGAAAGACCATGGGAATCTGGGACATCCAAGATCAAGATCCTGACAGATCTGAGATCTGGGAGGGGCCCCGATTTTCATGTGGGGCCTTCTCCCTATGTCCTGACGTGGTAGAAAGTAGAGAAAGAAACTCTTGAGTGTTTTGCGAAGTCATTGATGCCATTTATAAGACACTCCCCCTCCCCGGCTTGTGACCTCCTCACCTCCCTAAGGCCCCGTCACACCCCGTCTCATGGAATCAGATTCAAGGCACACAGTTCACAGCAGGTTCTGAATTAAAACTCTTTTCTCATCCACTGAGTACGCAGCAGATGGTGTGCTAGACGCTGCCCCAAATGTCATGCCCTGAGTTCTCACTCGCTGATAGCGAGTAGAAGATGGGTATCCCATGGTGCATATGAGGCCATGAGATTGAAAGTAGCTGACTCCCTTGGGGTCCAGCCTCATCATTAGGGTGTGCCCATGTTCTGGCAGACCCAGTAAAGCTGCCATATCCCAGCTACACACCCAGGCAAATGGCTGCACTTCTCCATCCCCAAGTCTCTTCATTTGTAAACTGAGAACACACTACATTTCACCTTATGGGGCTGTTGGACAGATTAAATGAAATGTATGTGTCTGGCATAGAGCTTGACATTAGTTGGCTATTAGTATTCATTTAGGAAATATAATAAGTAAAAATAATACCAAGTATCATACAATGGTGTTTGTAAAGCGTTTCTAGCTTTTCAGATGAGGAAACTCATGGCAAGAGAAGCTGAGTGACTCGGGCCTAGAAGCAGAGAAGGGGGCTCAACCATTCAACCAGTCAATGTCCTTGACTTTGCAAAGCTCCTATGGCAACTTTCTGTTTTGTCCATGTGTTGCAAGTTTACCATGGAGTAGGAAAACAGAACAGATGTGCCAGATGTTTTCAACGTGTGGTGTTGTCTGCTGCTCCAGTACACCAAAGTTGGGCCTATCAATGGAGGGCTGTTCCCAGCATTTGGGAGGTGGAGGCAGGAAGATCCAGAGTTCAAGGTTTTCCTCGGCTACATTGTGAATTTGAGGGTTAGCCTGGACTATAGAAGACCCTGTCTTAAAACAACGACGAACGAAACACCCTTACAGAAATACCAAGAATAATGTTTAACCCAGTACCTACACACTGGGGACCGACCACATGTTTTTATCTAGATTTCTTTTTTTCAAGGATTTGCAACAAAATCTTATGCAAGGTTCTGACTGCCCTGGCCCTAACCCTGAGCTCCGACCGCCCTGGTAAGATGAGAAACCAGCTGTGGGATAAGTTGAGTCTTTGAACCCAAGGCTTTCATCCTTTCTTCTTCAGAAGAAAAAATGCTGGTAGGGGAACAATGTACTTTGTTTCATTTTTATCCGTTCACTGAGGTGTCAGGCTGGCAGGGCTGTGACAGGCGAGCATGGTTGTCTCTCTTTTGTTACTGCTTTTGATATGGTTGTAATATCTTAATTACGTATTAATTACAAGCTTGCATGCAGCTTAATGAAATAGGAAAAAGGGTTTATAACCTTCTCTTTAATTATAATACTTGATTGAGCCTGGCTTGAGCGTCGCCCTCCTCCCTCCATTGACATTATTGAGGTGGAGCTGCTTGCTTCAAAACCAGACTAAGGTTCCCTGGGAAGACAGCTCAGAGGGTAAGAGTACAAATGTGAAGGACCTGAATTTGAACCCCCAGAACCCACGTGAAAGTGGGGACAGCAGCACCTCTGTACCCCAGTGTAGTACGAATCCTAACAGGTCTTATTAATAAAAACAAACCCAGAGCCAGGTATTGGGGTGAATGCTGGAAGATCAGAGAAGCAGAACAAGCCACAGCTTCCTCACCTCGCCATTTCCTCAGGTGATCCTGTCTCCTCAGACTGGATGTCTCTCAGCTGAACTGTGCTGCTCAAAAGCCTAAAAGCTTAACCAGCTCTAGTTCCTGGTCCTCACGCCTTATATACCTTTCTGCTTTCTGCCATCACTTCCTGGGATTAAAGGCGTGAGTCACCATGCCTGGCTGTTTCCAGTGTGGCTTTAAACTCAGAGATCCGGGTGGATCTCTGCCTCTGGAATGCTAGGATTAAAGGCATGTGCTACCACTGCCTAATCTCTATGTTTAATATTATGGCTGTTCTATTCTCTGACCCCAGATAAGTTTATTAGGGTGCACAATATTTTGGGGAACACAATATCACCACACCCCAGTGCTCCTACAACAAGATGAGAAGCTGAGACAGGAGAATCCCTAGAAGTTCCAGGGACAGGTGGCCTGGTGTACATGATAGCAAATAGCAAAAGACATTCTGTCTCCAACAAGATGGAAGGCGAGGACTAACATTGAACGTTGTCCTCTGACCTCCATGTGAGTGCAGTGGTATTTGAGCACCTGTTAACACAGAGAGAGACAGACAGACAGAGACAGACAGACAGACAGACAGACAGAGACAGAGGGGGAGGAAGGGAGGAATGAGAGGAGAGGAAAGGAAGAGAGGACAGGAGAGGACAAACCACTCCATATCTGTATATGATATAAAAACTAAAACCCAAGTTCTATGCACAGGGAAATAAGGACATCTTGAATGTGAGAGACAGGACGTTGGAAGCTGGTACAGCACTATTTGGTGGCAATATGCCTGAAGTGCCCAGGCAATATTTATCCTCCTAGGTATTAAAACTGTGACACAGAAAGCATGAGGCCATATCATTGTGACATTATTAAGATTGTTATGATTGTTGGGTAAGAGGCTACTGTTGATGTATAGAAGTTTTTGCCTAGTAGCCAACACAGACACCACTACCATAGAGATCCTCACCTGGCCAGAGACCTGAAGCTTGCCAAATGAGGATTCCAATCACACTAACCATCTTACATTTCTATGTCTCTCTATGACATTTTTATCACATTTCTTTATTTACTTAGTGTGTGTGTGTGTGTGTGTGTGTGTGTGTGTGTATGTCTGTATGTGTGCATCTGTGGGCATGCATGTGCCATAGTGTATATGTGGAAGTCAAAAGACAACTTTTGGTAGTTGGTTCTCTGCTTCCACTATATGGGCACCAGGGATTAAACTCAGGTTGTCGGGCTTGGCACCAAGTACCTTTACCCTCTAAGCCTTCTGGATGGCCCTCTTTAAGCCTTTAAGGCTTTGATCCTCAAAGTCAGAGGACACACAGAGAATATTTGCCCCGTTGAGACTGGGGTCCAAGGTTGCCTATCTTCAATGTCTCAGGGATGAGAGGGCAGGGGGAGGGAGGGATTGTCATTCCCCACAGAAATGTCAGCCCAGCCCCTCTGATGGGCCCCGGAGACCCACAGCCAAGGCTCCAGGTGAGTGAAGGAGATCTAAGGACCCAGAGCACATTACAGCTATTCTTGGTAACTGGCCACCTCATAGAAAAACAGCCAGTTCACAATGGCATCTTGGAACTGGGAGGTGGCTTTGTTGGTGATGTGCTTGCTGAACAAACATGGAGACCCGAGTCAAGTCTCAGACCCGTGTTTAAGAAATAAAAGCTGAGCGCTGGGCACATGCCTGGAATCCCAGATGGGAGACAGAGACAAGAAGGTCCATTGGATTTACTGGCCAGCAAGTTTAGCTGAACCCCAAGCTCTAGGTTCAGGGAGAGACTCTGTCTCAAAAATGCCAGGTGGACTCCTGGCATTGACCTCTTCATGCACACTTGTGGACTTGCACATGTGTGTGCACATTTGTGAACACACACACACATACATACACACAGAGCTTGTGTATTTTGAATTCAAGTTTGGGCTATATAACTGTACAGACTTACCCAGAACACTTGAAGCCAGAATTAAAAAGGGACAGAAATGAACTCTTCATGATTTACAGATGACTGCCTTCCTCACCACCCACAAAAAATGTCTCCCAAACCATGAGGGATGAGAGAGGAGAAGGGCTGACAGAGGCTGTGGAGACACTCTCCCGGTGACGGGACTCACACCCTCAGAGCTGTGAAAGATGAATCACGTACATCAGCACTTTGTATGGTCACCTTGAGAACCTTGCCAGGAGAGGCCACAACAGACGCTGCTGTCCTTTTCAGGAATTTGCCATTTTCTAGGGAACAGTGGGGATCTGTCTGGGGCTAAATTACAAATAAAAATGGAACTTAAATGTGAGTCACGTGGCTTTCTGGGATGTCAGAAGGATGGAGAGAAAAATGCCAGGTTTGGGCGTGGAGGGCATCCTTCTATTTCCACCTCTCGGGCTAGGAGTGGCATGCCTCAGCTTCTGGGCTGCATCCTGAGAGTCACCGTGGTTAAGTTTCACTAAAGCAGACCTGTGGTCCCTACTTTCTAAATGAGACCACAGCTCAGGAACACTGTGGTTGTGTGGATCCCAACTCAAAATCCACACACCCTCCCCACCTGTCACAAGGTAGGGCTACTCTGCCTTCAGGTAGAGACAAGGTGGCTAATGGAGTCTCTCTGTCTCTCTCTCCCTCTCTCCCTCCCCCCCACCCCCCCCCACCCCCGCCCCCGCCTCTCCTCCCATCCCTCTTTCAGGACTTTGCACAGATTTGCCCAGACACCTGTCAGTGGTGGGCACAACACAGATGGCTGTACTTTGAGGGAATATAGTATTTCCTGGGAAACAGAGTGGATCCATTTGAGATTAAATTGCAAAATACAATTTAAAGACTGTGTCTTGTTCACAGCACTGGAGAATGAAGGCAGCCATGGAGAATTAGGCAGCCCCGTCCACAGCGCCAGGCACACGCTCAACCACTGAGCTTCATGCCCAGTTCTGTGATTTCTGGTTGGTCACTTGTTGGAAAGGCAACCAGCAATCCAGTTTTGCCCTGAACAGTGGCGAGCATCATGGAAACGGAGAATATTTGTTACCCTACTCATTTATTCTGTTAATTTTCATAGGAAATTCTCCAAGAGCCATATTGGATGCGAACAAATTTTGCGTGTGCGCATGTTTATGTGTGGTATGTGTGTATTCATGTTTGCATGCACGAGTGTGGAATATACATGAGCATATGTGTCCATGTGAGTGTGAAAAAAGCCAGAGGCTGATGCTGGGCATTCTCAGTCATGCTCCTTTTATTTTTTGAGACAGCGTCCCTCTGGTCCTCATACTTGTGAGGCCTGTACTTTCCTGGAAGAACCATCTCCCCACCCCTACATGCTACAGTTTCTCGGGACAGACCAGGACATGAGAGTTTGCATGTAATTTCCCTCCACACAGTTTCCACAACCTAACGCTTTGCGGTTCTACTAAGATTGTCGTTTTGACTTGTCTTCATTTCTGTTTATTCCGGGTTAGCTGGGACCACAGAGGGGTAGATGGATGTAGGGACGGGAAGAGGAATGAGTCAAGAAAGGCATTGAGATGATTTAAAACAGTGATCTTGGTTGTAGCTTGAGGGCTGCCTTGTGGTAGGAACCTTCAAAATGGAATGTTGTGGTAGGTGGCCTCTAAAATGACCCTTGGAGATGCTGGCCTTGGTATCCATGCTCCGGTCTCTTCCCTCTTTCCCAGAATGGATTCGCCTTGAGGGCTTACTTCGGTGCCCCATGGAACAGACTTCCTCTCCCTCTCTTCTTTTCCATCTCTAGCTCTGAGAAAAGCCAAATGTCAAGCTGTGAGCCACCCTGCAGAGAGAGCCTCACCTCAGGTGGATGAGGAGCTGGGGTCTCACATGGGTGAAGCCCTGCCGGGGCTGCTGGGTGAACTTGGAAGCCAGTCTCCGAACCCAAGAGGATTGCAGACTAAACTTCACCTTGATTGCAGCATCGTGGGAGACTATGAGCCAGAGTCATAAAACTAAATCAGTCCCAAATTTCTCACTCATAAAAACTCTATGGTAAATGTGGGAGGTCTTCGGCCAGCGCTTTTACGGCGATTTATTCAGAGGCATAATGTCGGAATCGTTTAGATGACAACCTGATATCAAGTGCAGAGTGGGCCCCAGGGGGAAGCCTGTAAGCAGGGAGACTGCTAGACAAAATCCAAGATGCCTAGTTCTCTTAAATTTTGAATAAATAGATAGTGATTTGTATTAAGAGTGTCCTCTAACTTCCACATAATGCTTTGGCACACACATACATTCTCTCTCTCTCTCTCTCTCTCTCTCTCTCTCTCTCTCTCTCTCTCTCTCTCTCTCTCTCTCTCTCTCGTAAATAAGATATAATGAAAAGCTTAAAAAAAGAAACAATGTTCCATGAAGTATTGGGGACAAATTTATATTGAAACAATATCAGTTAGTTTTCTGAAGTTCAAAACAACTAGATATTCTGTTTCTATTGGCTGAGTACCATCTATCTATAATCCAGCTTCTTAAACCGTGGGTCAGGGGCCCTTTGGGGGGGGTCTCATAACTAAATGTGGGAGTCGGGAGCCATTTGGCAACAGCAGAGGGTTTCTGAACATACAATAATCAAGAATTGATTCTACATCAAGTCTGTAAGTGACTCCAGCCTTCACCAGTGTGGAATGTCACTGCACCTTAGTTCTGAACACAGCTTGGGCACTTGGTGCCAACGGGCATTGCCCTAACACTTCGGCTCAGATTCCAGACTGGAACACATTAGGAGCTCCAGCATTTCACTGTGTGTGTGTGTGTGTGTGTGTGTGTGTGTGTGTGTGTGTGTGTACATATACATATATACATATATACATACACATATACATATACATACACACATATAGATATGTATACACACACACACATATGTTTCTGCTCTCGGAGAAGCATATTTTTAATTATGGGAAGACAAAAATCCTAAACACTTTCCACCATCATTCTAAGCTATCAGATTAGTTGGCCTGTGTTGTGTTAGAAGGTGCAATGTTTTAAAATTACTGTTTGAATTGCTGACTTAAGTTTGATTCCTTAAAATCTTTAAACAAAATTTGACTCGGGATTAGGGCAGAATTTCCAACCATTTCTGGAATGGCTCTGTACACTACTCTATATTTACACTTATTCTCTATGTCAAAAGTGTATCTATATCATAAATACATTTTATACTATATATTTACGTGAAGCAGCACTCCTGCCATTGACAGTTCTAAAATTGAGATACTGACCACTGAAAAGCACTGAAGATGTTCCACATCCTGCAGTATCAGATGTTTAGCTAATATTTAATTATCTTTTTTCTTTTTTAAAAAAATATTGTGAGTGTGCCCTGTATTGACATCATTCGTGTGCCATTCAAATGCATGTGGTGGCCAGAGGTCCATGTCACTCTTCACTTCATGGTTTGAGACAGGGTCTCTCACTGAACTCGGAGCTCATTGGCCAGCCATCTGTGTATCCCCAGCTTCATGGTTGCATTCATACACCACTGCCCCCGGCTTTGTACGTGGGTGCTGGGGATCCGAACACAAGTCCTCATGCTGGCAAGGCAGACACTTTACCAACTGAGCACCTCTTCAAGCCTAAGGTTTCTTTATTACAGATAAGCAAGCATTCAGATATGCCCTAGTCAGGGTTGCGATTGCTGTGATGAAACACCATAACCAAAAGCAACCTGGGGAGGAAAGGTTTTATTTATTTGGCTTACATATCCAGTGTCACAGTCCATCGAGGGAAGTCAAGGCAGGAACCCAAGCAGGGCAGGAACCTGGAGGCAGGAGCTGATGCAGAGGCCACGGAGGAAGCTTACTGACTTGCTCACCATGGCTTACTCAGCCTGCTTTCTTATAGAACCCAGGGCCACCAGTCTAGGGGTGGCCCCACCCACGATGGACTGAGCCCTCCCACATCCATCACTTATTAAGAAAATAACCTACACGGGCGGTGGTGGCGCACGCCTTTAATCCCAGCACTCGGGAGGCAGAGGCAGGTGGATCTCTGTGAGTTCTAGGCTAGTCTGGTCTACAGAGCGAGATCCAGGACAGGCACCAAAACTACACAGAGAAACCCTGTCTTGGAAAAAAAAGAGAGAGAGAGAGAGAGAGAGAGAGAAAGAGAGAGAGAGAGAGAGAACAAGAGAATAACCTATAGACTTGCCTACAACCTGATCTTATGGAGACATTTTCTCAACTGAGTTTCCCTCCTCTGATAACTCTAGTTTGTGTTAAGTTGACATAAAACTAGCCAGCACATTATACAAATTTATTTCCATCTTTAATAATGGTAAGATACACACACACACACACACACACACACACACACACACACCCCAAAGAATTACTTTGAAAATTCTTCATGAGCTACTATCAGTAAATGTTTTATGTATATCATCATTTATATACCTATATACCTGGGTCACATGATTTCTTAGACAAGAGGATGCAAGTGGGAAAATTTTAAGATGCTCTGACTTTGAGAGCCAATGGAGAGAAGACCCAACTGGACATTTTTCTAAAAAGTGGTAACTTCTTATCCTGGAGGACAGAGTTTTGGTCCTTAAGGATACGGAGGTCTGCATTCTTCCTTTCTGTGTGGAGGCCTTGGTGTCCTGCCTGAGGGCCTGAGACTGGGGCTACAGGTTGCTCTGGTCAGCTCCCGCCCGTTCCTCCCAGAAGACATCACCTCCACCTCCCACGCTCCTGAAGTCCCGAACCAGCCCTGTCCTCCCAATGAGAGGGCCTCAGCCCTGGGGGAGGCTGTGGGGCTGCCTAGTAGACACCGTTCTCTGCTCCATGAACTTGCTCTTTCAGAGCGGTTGGCACAACCTTTTCCAGAGTTGAGTGGATGCCAGTCCTTCCTCACAGCCCACCTGGGGACAGATGCAGCTGCTGCCCATGATAAAGCATGTATATCTCACTCTGAGATGCATCCTAACTATTTCAGCCCACAGGCCTGTGGAGACACCTGTGGCGAGGGATGCAGACCTCAGACGTCCACATCCTGTATTTATGCTTGCTTAGGACAGAGAATGACCTTAATTTCAATGTGTTTATTCTGAACAGGGAAATACCTTCTAATCGTGAGCAAATGTATGTGTGTGTGTGTATGTGTGTGTGTGTGTGTGTGTGTGTGTATGTGTGTCTGTGTGTCTATGTGTATGCATGTGTACCTTCTAATAGTGAGCAAATGAATGTGTGTGTGTCTGTGTGTGTCTGTGTCTGTGTGCATGTGTATTCATGTGTGTATGTGTGTGTATCTGTGTGTCTGTATGTGTATGTGTGTGTGTCTGTGTGTGTGCATGTGTGTGCTTGTGTCTGTGTGTCTGTGTGTGTGCATGTGTGTATGTGTGTCTCTGTCTGTGTGTGTGTGTGCATTTGTGTGTCTTTGTGTGTCATGTCTCTGTGTGTGTGTGTGTGTGTGTTATGTCTGTGTGTGTGTGTGTGTGTGTGTGTGTGTGTGTGTCTGTATGAGGTGGGGTGCTGGGTAGACTGAAATGGCAGCTTCAGTAGCTCAGAGACTTAAACACATGCTTTGAAACCGGATGCAAAGTGAGCTCTGCCCTGGTGCAGTCCTGTCCAGCTGCGGCCAGTGCAAGCTGGATACCCACTGGAGGACTCTGTTAGTCCCCCTCCCAAGAGAAACGAGAAGGAGTCTTACTGTTGGGGAGGAAGGGTTTAATTTGGAATCAGTGTTTGACCTGAAGGCTCTCAAGGGCTCCAGAAGTTGTTGGGTGCCACTTCAAAGGATCAGCATGACCCAAACAAAACAAACTCATAAGGTAGAACCCAAGGCTGATGGTCCCACACCTTGCATTATGGAGAAATCCCACAGGAATCCCAAAGCCCCAAGACCCCGACCACAATGTGGCTGAGTTGGAAGGCCTGAGAAGGCTGTGCGTCTCTGGCTACACAATGGCACAACGCTAGAAGTGGGTTTGGCAAGTCAGTCCCATTTCCTCCTCCTAAATAAGAAGCTAGGCCCCCACTTCAGCCTTTAGCCTCACCTCTCTGGACCTCTGAAATGTCCATAGCCACCCTCCCCAAGCTAACTGTGAAGATTAAGTATTGAGATGTATTTATATTTTTGGCTGTGGGCCTATATCCTTTAGTTGCTGAGCCATCTCTCCAGCCCATCATGGTGTTTTTAAATAAAAGCACCAGCTCTTAGCATTCAATAAATGAGAGCTGTAACTATTTGAGTGTTGTGTGACGAAACCTTTCCTGGGGAGACACAACACACATCTACTCACTCCAGATAGTGATCCCACGACAGACCAAAGTATAGATACCATCAAAGCCCAACTTGGAGAACTAATAAGTTTTATTGAGGTTAAGGAATATGGGTGATGGGTTACTACAGAAGTAGAAATGACTCAAAAGACAGTTGCATCACCAAAGCCACCCAGCACCAGTACTGCTGTGTAATAATCCTTCTACACTGTGAAGATGTGTTGCTCTCGTTGTTAATAAAAAAACTGATGGCTAGTCAGGATATGGTTAGGCAGGAGAACCAAACTAAGAGAATGCTGGGAAGAAGAAGAAGGAGGAGTCTGAGGAGTCAGATGCAGAAGAAGCAATATGGGAAATTCATAGATGAGATAAACAAATGTTGGGGTAGCACATAAATGAATATACATGGGTTAATTTAAGTCATAAGAGCTGGCTAGAGACAAGCCTAAGCTATTGGCTGAGCATTTATAATTAATAATAAGTCTCTGTGTAGTTATTTGGGAATTGGCTGGCAGGACAGAAAAGACAAGTGACAGTTCACAAAAGCTGGGAAACTGGAGCATGCTACATAACCTGCAGGCAGCTCAACAGGTTGAAGACGGTCCTTTCCAAGTGATTCAGTTGGTGTGAACCTCTTCTAGGAAGCCCAGCTGGTTTCTGCTTCTTTCAGGCAGCAGGTCTGGTCTCAGAGTCTTCTTTGAAGCTTAGCTTCCCTCCCTCTGAGAGGGACTCTTCAGCTTTTATTGCTTACTCTGGTAGGGAGGAGCCTAGTGAATCCAATCAATTTCAGGGACTTCCTGATGCTATTTGGAGTTGTTTAACTTCCTGCTTAAGGAGCCTCCCTGAAGAATGGAAAGTTTCAATCTTGAAGAGAACTCTTACACAACATCCCCCACGCCTAGTTTTTAAGTAGGTGGTAGGGAGCTGTGGCCAAGAGAACTGTCTTTGATGAAAAGAGCCAAGTTTCCTGAGACACAGTTTGCATCCACTTAGAATCTTTTGGACAGTGAAGAGCAAAATAGATGGTTTGACTCAAAACCTTGGTCTTAGAAACAATGAAGCAGGTTCAGACAAGGAAACTGACTCGAGAGCCCGAGCTGTATCTCTGGAGTCCCATATTCTGCTCGCTTAGGCTTCAGTAGAAACCCCACTAAGCTAGTGTCTGGTTCTGCAGCTGGGAGTTCATACCACATCCCCCCAAGTGTTTGAGGAGCCTTTCTGGATGCCACCACCATGTCAGCTCCCAAACTCCCAGCAAATGAATGAGAGTGCTGCACTCCCAACTCCTGGGGACTCGTAATTATAAGTGCAAAGGCAAGTCTGGGTTTGAAATAATGACTGTGGGATTCTGAAATGATTTCAAGATAAAAATGCGTGGTTTATTCATGTTGCAGTAAACAACACTGCTTGGGGAAAGTGCTCTGTAACTTTCAACAGACAAAGATCTGTTTGGTTATTTCAATTCAGGCCCTGGGGGCTTGGAGGGAGGAGGAAGGGGGTGAGAAGCTTTTAAATATTACTGTGTGGAAATGTGACTGTTTTCTTTCACAAGCAGAGTAGCTTTTAAGGATGTGGTATGTTCAGCGCTGGTTACATGCTTGGTATGTATATTATATCCTTTGTGTAATCTTCATGGCAACCTTGGGAGGTAGATGCTAAAACCAGCCCCATTTTACAGGTCAGAAAATCAAGACCAGAGAGTATTTAGTCAGATAACCATATCAGGACCAAGTTCCAGCCTCTGGAGTCAGAGCAACTCCGTTCTTATCTTTTCCTTAGAATGTAAGACATCTAGTTTGTAAGCCCCTTTTCTTACTTACTTATTTATTTAGGGACAGGGCCTTAATCTATAGCCCCAGACTTACAGTCTTCCCTTCGGTAACTCCAGAGTGCTGAAATTACAAGCTTGAGCCAACGGGACTGATTTCCTCTCTCATTTTAATTCAGACGCAACGGGCACCATTCCTCGGTGGAATAAATTAAATTACATAAAGAGCCATCAGAGATCTGCAGTAAACTCAAGAGCTAGTAGACACCTAGGGAAGAGGCACTCAGCTGGATTTCAGTTTGAAACCTCAGCGACTACCCCCAGTGACACACTTCCTTCAACAAGGCCACTCCTAATCCTTCTAAGTACTGCTGCTCTCTGATGGCTAAGCATTCAAATATCTGAGCCTATGGGGGCCATTCTTGTTCCAACCACCACAGTCAGGGAAGCCAGATAACAGCAAATCTAATGAGCGAACATGCAAACCAATTAAGATATTTTAAACTGTATGGTGGGAGGGAGTATGGACTCCGATGAACCCTGGGTTGACATTCTCATGACAGAGAAGAAGAATCATGTGTGCTTTTCCTGCCTGGTACCTGGCAGATGGTCACCGTGTAAGGTGTTCTCTGGATTTATCTGCACCACCTAGCACTATGCTTTTATTTATTTATTTATTTATTTATTTATTTATTTATTTATTTATTTATTGTTTTTTTTTTTGAGACAGGGTTTCTCTGTGTAGACCAGGCTGTCCTGGAACTCAGAGATCCACCTGCCTCTGCCTTCTGAGTGCTGGGATTAAAGGCGTGCGCCACCGCCACCTGGCATCTTTTTTTAAAAAAATTACAATATTTATTTTATATGTATGAGTGTTTTGTCCCACATATATGTCAGTGCGCCACTCTGGTCCCTGGTGCCTGAAGAGGTCAGAAAAGGACATCAGATTCCCTAGAACTGGAGTTACAGATGGTTTTGAGCTGCCGTGTGGGTGCTGGGAATTGAACCCCAGTCCTCTCGAACACTGATCTATACTCACAGGTCATGAAAGATGAAGGTAGATGATGGTGTTTTTAAAGCGGTGATTTTACTCTGTGAGGAAAAGTCATGAGGCAGACAAAACCCAGAATCAGAGCTTTATTGCGGGGTTGGGGCGGGGGGGGGGGGGGGTGGGGGGGTGGTGGTGGGGGGTGGAGTGGAGGGGTGGGGTGAGAGTGGGGGACACAGGGGTACAGAAGAGAGTGTGCCCAGGCGTGTTGGAAAGACATGTGAGGAGTAGAGAGAGATGGGGGAGGAGGAGAGAGCAGAAGAGAGAGGGGAGCAGTCTGTGACTGGCTTTTTATTAAGGATTCCCCCGCACATGCGCAAGTGGGCTTACAGAGCTACGCCACACATGCGCAGATTGTGTGACCACACTGCAAGCATTGCCCAATCACGCAGCGCACAGATGACAATAAGACCCCTTGCTGGGCTACTGAACTGCGCATGTGCAGTCATATAGCTGGAGGAGTGGCCGGAATCCTAACAGAGACTTCCCACTATTCTATATCAGATAAGCATGTAGAACTCAACCCTACAAAACCCACCTTCCCCTAAACGCACCTCGGGATGTGTGTTCCAGGATCAGCTTAAGCTAATGTGACTTATTTCCTCCACCCAAACAAACCTCCTGAGACTTCAGCTAGTCCTCTGCCTCCTGGATTTCACAAGTTCCCACGTAAGTTGGAGGGCTTAATGTGCAGGTAATGAGTGCCTGGGACTTGCTGTCTTCACCGTTAGGTCCTAGAGCGATCGATCGGGAAACACTGCTGGCTGCAGACAGAGCAGGAGAAAATGAAAGCTGTTGGCTGCAGCAAGCTTTGCGGATTAGCCCTGACCTCGCCATGATGTCAGTTCTGGCCGTGGCCTTTATTACCAAGGATGGCACGAAGTCAGCTTATCCCCATGTGGTATGCTTTACTGTGTTCTTTCATGACAGCTGAGGCCCAGCCTAGGCGAAAGTCACGCTTCTACGCTAGAAACCGAGTTCCCTACGGAGCCAGGCCCAGGTTAGTCTATTAACAAAATGTGCTGAGTGTCTACCCAAGCTTGGCTCTAAACTGGGCCTAGTGGGAGAAATAAAAGCAACATAAAGTTGATTGAGCACAGGCAAACAGGAATATAAAGTGTAGACAGCCGCACGGGCTGGCTTTTCGGAGCCCGTTACCTATGGTGGGACGCCTTGCTCAGCCTTGATGCCGGAGGGAGGGGCTTGGTCCTGCCTCAACTGAACGGGCCAGGCTTTGCTGACTCCTCGTGGGAGACCTTACCCTTTTGGAGGAGGGGAAGGCTGGCAGGGGGAGGGGGAGTGGGAGGAGGAATGAGAGAGGGTATCTGTGATCGGTATGTAAAATGAATTTTAAAATTTCTTAAATTAAAAAGTAGACAGGCTAGTTGGCAAGCTGAGGTGGCGATTGTGAAAGGAGCAGTTTGGCCTGAGTTTGTCAAGTAGGAACCTGGTTGGTATGGTGTAGTGCAGAGTATACAGGCTGGATTCCTGTCTCCACCAGGTTGCAGCACTTGAAATTCCATGAGCCTGGACGAGTCACATAATCCCTGATCCTCTGCCCTGCACCCTAGTCAAACAGCACAGAGATGCCCCGTGTTCATGCCCAGGCTTAAATGAACACACGAAGGAGAGTGCTCTTACAGAGTTCTGTGGAGACAAGTCTACACTACCGACTATATTGAGCACACTGTATTTAATGTATGGCATACAACAGTTCTTAGACCAGTGTGGCCTAAAGAAGCTGAATGATTGGACAACCCTGGTCTACAGCTCTGTCTTCCAAGCCCATATGCTCACCATCGGCATGAGCAGAGGCAGCCGAAGACAGTGAATTTTGCTTCTCACCTGAAATAGGGCAAGTTTTGCCCCCTCAATATGATGCTTACGTCCTAATTCCTGAACTGGAACTGTGAGTGTGACCTTGTTTAGAAATAGAATCTTTGCAGATGTGACCGAGGCTCTCAATATGAGATTATCCTGGACCCTAAACCTAACGACTGCTGTCCTTATTAAGAGAAAGGAGAGAGGGATTTAATACAAAGGCCAGGGTCATGGAAGATGAGACGGACATTGGAGTGATGTGTTTGCAAGCCAAGGCAATGGCAGGTGGAAGCTGGGAGGGACAGGCAGAAGGCAAGTCCCCTAAGACCCCCAGAAGAAAGTCACTGTGCTACCGCCTTCAGCTTAGACTGCTCCTTTCCATATCTGTTAGGGATACATACGTTTCTGCTATTTAAAGTCACAATCTTTGTAACAATTTGTTGTGGCGTTTTTAAGGAACAAATACACCATCCAAGTTGAGAAGGGAGCGTCGATCTGCTGGGTCATCTCAGCTGTACACTGCCCACCTCTCCCCACAGATTTCGTTCTCCCTGGACAAGCAAGGCTCTCCCTGAGCAGGCAAGGCTCTCCCTGGGCAAGCAAGGCAAGGCTTCCTGTGGAAGCTTCTGTCCCACAGTTGCTGAATGATACCCGCGTGTGATAATGCTGTCCTCTTTCTCAGAGGCCACATCAAATTCCAGTTGATTTCTAATCACACTAACATGCTTTCTCACATGTTCTCGGGGGAAGGCCCGGGGTAGGTTCATTTCCTAACTTTATAATCAGCATAGTTGTTTTTCAATAGTCCGTGAAGCAAACCTCGGCTAGTGACAGTCTGTGGCTGGAGTTTCCTGCCTGGCCCACAGTCAGGATAAATCTCTTTCACCTGCCAGTCCCACAGCCGCTCAGACCCAACCAAGGAAACACAGAGACTTCTATTGCTTATAAACTGTATGGCCGTGGCAGGCTTCTTGCTAACTGTCTTTATATCTTAAGTTATCCATTTCCATAAATCTATACCTTGCCACATGGCTCGTGGCTTACCGGCATCTTTACATGCTGCTTGTCCTGGCGGTTGCTGGCTGGCAGGCAGGCAGCCTCCTTCTGCCTTCCTGCTCTTTTAATTCTCTCTGTTAGCCCCGCCTATACTTCCTGCCTAGCCACTGGCCAATCAGTGCTTTATTAGCAACACATTTGCCATACAGAACATCCCACAGCAACAGTCTGCCTGTAGCCTGTTGCTTAGAGAAGTGATTCTCAACCCTTAGGATCCATCAGAACTGTGTAGAAGGCTGATTTTAAAAAAACCAACTCCCTTCTCTTCAGTGCCGGCCAGATTTCAGGTTCAGTAGGTCTGGGGAGAGAGAATCCTCATTTCCAGCAGGTCTGCAGGTGACGTCATTGGCACGGCTTTCCACCCCCTGCCCCCAGATGTTTGGGAACAGAGACAGCAGTGTTTCTCAAGCTCTGCTGCTTCCTGGAACCACTGGGGGCTTCTAAAACCCCAGCCAAAGCTGCACTCCGCTCTGCTGAATAAGAGTCTCTGAGAGGTGCTGGCACCAGGGGTTTTTAAGGCCCCTCAGGTAATTCCTGTAGGAAGTCAGACAAAAAGCTAATGGCTTAGAGGTTTGCTTCCCCACCCCCACCCCAGCAACCCTCCTTCCCAGCATTAATGCCCTGGCCAGGCTTGGGGTCCACCTCTCCTAACAGGTCTGTGGGTCCACGTTAGGGCAAAGCAAATGAGATAGAAATGGAGTCCTGCAGGGAGGAGTGCCTCACTCCTATCCCCAACAATCTAAAGGCTCCGCCTGGGGGTCCAGAGAGTGATGTTTAGAGATGGCGGCCTTTGGCCAGAGTACAAACCTCTGGGCTAGTGCTTTGCAGAAGTCTCCCCTTGCCTGTGGCTTCGCTTTCCACTAGCTCAGCAACCATGACAGATCTTGATCCGTAAGTACTAAATGGAAGCTTCCAGAACTTAACAAATTCGTAAGTTTAAACACAGCCCTGTTTGATATGCCGTCGCAAAAACCACGGTACTGGCCTCAGTGAGAATAAGAGATAGTTCATTCTGGAGCCAAGTATGAGTGACTGTGGCCTGGAAACACAAATCAGATCGCCTCGAGTCCTCAAATGTTTCACCATGGAAGCGGTGACCTGAGACTTGATTAGCCGCATAACAAAGAAAGTCATAAATCAAAGTGTTTTGGGTAGGCAGGGACAGAAAAGCAGAGGCAACTGCTACAGCTTTCAGATAATATCTGACGGCACTTTTTAGCTTTTGGATTGGTGGGGGCCAGTGCCCTGCTAAGAACACATCCAAGATTTTTCACAGGCACAAGGGTGTTAGGCCACACACAGGTGTCAAACAGGCGTTTGAATGGCTGTCAAAGGGACTGAAAATAGCCTAAGATAATTTGACTCTGCCCCACAACAGTATAACTCTCCATAATCTTAAAGCTCCATCTGGGGTTGGGGATTTAGCTCAGTGGTGGAGTGCTTGCCTAGCAAGTGCAAGGCCTTGGGTTCGGTCCTCAGCTCTGAAAAATAAATAAATAAATAAATAAATAAACAAACAAATAAATAAATAAATAAATGAAATTTTTTTAAAAGCCCTATCATTTGGCGGTGTGGAATATTTAACATGGACGCACCTCCCTAGCACTCTCTCTGTCTCTCTGTCTCTCTCTCTGTCTCTGTCTGTCTCTCTCCCCCAGCTTCAGTTCACAGAGATAAACCAACTCTTTCCCAATGGGTCTACGCCGTATACACTGCCTACCTGTTTGTATCCCCTTGGTCATTAGATCCTCTGTCTTTGTATTCAGATACTTGTGTTGTGGTCAGGTCCCCCGGGTGACTCTGAGGGAAAAGGCGAAGGCGATCGTCACCAGGAAAGAGAAACACATGCCAAGCCTGCTAAGACGTGCCGGAAGAACAAGCCTGTGGGACTGTGCTAAAGCAAAAGAAACCCACACTAGTTTTGCTTTTACACCGCACACTGCATAGAACCGTGGCTTCAGTTGGGGGTGGGATGGGGAGGGGGCGGGCGGGAATGCTTACTAAAGACCGAGAAGGTGCTGGCTTTCCAGTGGAGGGTCTTGAAACATGTTACTGGACGCTGGAGAGATTGCTCAGCAGTTGAGCACACTTGTTGATCTTGCAAAGGACCCTGGTTCGATTCCCAGCACCTACATGGTGACTCACGACTATCCCTAGCTCCAGTGCCAGGGGATCTGACACCCTCTTCTGAACTCTGAGGACACTAGGCACGTAAATGGTATACATTCATACAGACAGACAAGACATTCATTTGCATAAAAAATCAAATAATTGTAAGTTTTTTAAAAAGAAGCCTATTTCCCGCAGAGAGGGAATGGGACTCTACCTGCCTCACGGATTTGATCTAGCTGCTGACCCTTGGCTTTCATTTCCAGCTGTGAAATGGAGACAACAAAAATACCCACATCACCGCAAAGCTGTGAGAGACCAGATGAGCCAAATGCGTCTAAAACTCCATCCTGTGTATTGTATCTAGGCCTGATTCCCTCCTTCATCTCCCTGGACCACTCTCCTGCTCTTCAGAACTGGCGGGAGCCGTAGCCAGGTGGGCATGACCTTGTATCTCCTGTTTCGCTAACAATTTAGGTCCTGACCTCGTAGTCCTGCTGTTTTTACTAGAGATTTTGGGGACTCGCTCATTGAGGTTTGGGTTCTAAGTCTGCTTTCTCTTGCTGTGACAAAATACATAAAAATCTATTTATAATAAATAATACATAAATATTTTAGCTTATGATTTCAGGGGTTTCAGCCCGTAGTCACTTGGCTCCTTTGTTCTGGGCCTGAGGAGACCAGAACATCATGGTGGATGCACGTGGTAGAGCAAGGTGGCTCATGGGCCCCGGGATGGAGAGTCAGCAGAGAGCTTACAACAAAACCCCCACGAAACCCATGAAGCTGTGGACCCACATGTGACTAATCATCTCCTGGACTTTAGAAAACTATTAAGGTCCAGACCATAATACTTTGTTCATTGTTCAGTTCTTCTTTTGAGCCAGCATGGTGGCGTGGCACATGCCTCTAATTCTGTTACCTAGGAGGCAGAGGAGAATGGCAACTTCAGGGGTAAACAATATCTTTTAAAATTTCAAATTCCTTTACATATACATTTATATCTTCTCTTTCTAAGTGGCTGCATATAAAGGATTGTACTTTCTTCTCCCTCAATTGTCTTGAGAATTATTCCATGTCACTATGTGGAAACCTCCTTTTATTCCTTAAAAAGCTGCACAGTGCAGAGGGACCATGGTGTGTTCAACCTGAGCACCACTAATGGGCATTTGAATGTCGCCAGCCTTTTGCTATGACACTGTGTTTGTGTGTGTGTGTGTGTGTGTGTGTGTGTGTGTGTGTGTGTGTGTTACTTGTGCCATCCTGTCTTCAGGGGGGAACCCTGGAGCGCTCCACAGCTGCCGCCTCACTACCTCACCCCCATAGCTGCTCTTCAAGAACCTTAGCTTACCTGTCAGACCCCACAACTCGAACACTGGCCTCTGTAACTTCTTCCGACACTTTAGACCAGGTCTTGCTAGCGAAGCAGCAGTGGGCAAGTGGCTTCTGCTTGACCCTGGTCTGCAAGTCCCATTTGTACCAGTGCATCTTGGTGACGGGGGTGAGTTGGGGTGGCCTGGGGGTGTTTAATTCACAACAAAAGCTCTAGCTGCCAAGGAATTTGGGGAAAGTGGGTTTTGCTGTTTTGTTTTTTTCTTGCTCTGTCATACGGTAAAGGTTGGAATGCCAATCAGCACGTTCAACTCACAGACTTGATTCCTTTAGTTTAAGTAAGAAAATGGAGTCTCAGAGGTCCATGATGTTTGCTCGGGATCGTGTGGCTTCCTGATGACTAATAGCCCCAGTTTTTCCTCGGTCGCTGCCCATGCACCTTGTCAGAGGGAGTCTTTGTGTGCTAGACTTGCACTGGGCAAACCCTCAGCAAAGCTCAGCTGCTTCGCACACTGTGAGAGTTTAGTATTTTGCAGACAAAAGCTTCTTGGGACCTGTGCATTATCATCATTCAGTTACTATCAGGGACAGACCTGTGTCCCATCTCCCCAAAATAAAATGGTGAGGTCCTAGTCCCCAGTCCTCCAGTGAGACCACATTGAAAGTGACAGCCAGGAAGAGGGAATGAAGTTGAATGAGGTCAACTGGGGTGGGTGCTAATGCAGCCTGACGGGAGTCTTCATTACTTCTTCACGGATTTCTCACGTTCTCTCCAAAGGACATAGAGTCTCTTCTGTTGGCGTGATCTTTCTCATTCACAGAGTTGAACAAAAGACGCTTGTATTCCACCATCTTAGCCGAGATCTCTGGTGTCCTTACAAAAAAAGAGGAAATTCTTACGTTCTGAAGGAAGACAATATAAGGACACAGAGTGAAGACGGTCATCTAGGGCCCCGGGACAGACACCTGGGACACATCTTTTCCTCACAGGCCTCAAAAGGAAGCAATCCTGTGATATTCACACTTCAGCTCTCCACTCTCCGAAGCTATAAGGAACACCTTCTACTGTTCACACCACCCAGACTCAGGAACTGTGTTATGGCAGCCCTGGTTATCTTACAGATGCGGAAGCTACAACCTGGTGGGAAAGAACAATCATGGACCCAGCAGAGATCTGTTAGCCTCTTCTGGTCTTTCCCCATGAGCTTCTCCAGCCGCCTCACTGCCTGCTGCCTCCAGTGTCTCCTCTTCAGAGAGAGCTTCCTCAGAAAATGCTTTCACAGTTCAGACGTCTCTAGGGTGGTGGGTTTGCTGCAGCCTCCATTGTATTCGGAGCCTCCAGCACCACCACCCCAGAAGGCCAATCTGTGCACCTCAGAGTTTTTGCTTCATTGGACACCCAGTGAAGAGTATCTCTCCTTTTCTGGCCCAGACTCTTGTACTGTGTGTTTTTGCCTTAGACCTGTTTCTCCCATTTTCAGAGGAGGCCAGTGTGGCATAACAAATGCTTTTTTAATGACTGGGATCTGCATTTAAACATATTTTCCTTCTTTGCTGGGTCATTAAGCCTTTAAACCCGTCAATATTTTAATGGTTTTTATAGTCCAGTGATGTGCAGGTTTGTTCGAATTATTATACCGTCCATGCTTCCTTGCAAATGAGATGCCCCGGCTAGTGGGCACCAAGGAGTAGTTAACACATGGCACTCTTCTGAATGGGCCCTTGACTCCATCACAAGCTAGTCTGTCTGAAACTGGAGGAAGGAAGCCTATCTACCAACATGCCAAACAAATGACAAACAATTTAACAGTGGCTGGTTTTATGCCACATTTATCTTAAAATTCTGTGTGCTTTTGGGAGTCTATGAGAACGGAATGTCTTTGGGAAACCATTTGGGGCCAGTGTGGCTTGTCTTAGTATACACAACTTGCTGCAACAGGATAGCACAGACTGGGTATCTTGCAAACATAGAGATGGATTTTCACAGTTCTGGGGCCCCGGGAATTTGAGATCAAGGCGTCAGCAGGCTCAGTGTCTAGTGAGACCTGTTCCTAAGTCACATGGGACAGTTTCTCTCTCTGTCCTCGTGGTATAGAATAGACTGGGCAGATGGGGTCAGGGAGCTTTTTTAAAGGGCACTAATCCTATTCCTGAGAACTCCACCCTCATGACCTAACCATACCCCAGTGGTCTCACCTTACACCATCACATTGAAGAGTCAGAATTTCAGCTTCTAAGAGGAGGGTGTAAGCATTCCACCTCTGACTTTGTCGGATACTCAGAATAGGCCCATTTGGGATAGAGGAGACTCTGTCTTTTGCTTCAGCCCGAATCCATCTTCTGCTCTTCATTGGAGCCCATCTGTAGAGGTACAGTGAGAGCCTGCTGTTGACATTAGAGGACAGCTCCAGAAGCTGGACCTGGTCAGAAGTTCAATTTAAGCTACACAGGGATTCGACGTGCACATTTTGTTACACCTGTCCCAGGGATAATAACACAGGAGGCTCCTGACCAAGCCTTAACTGATAATGTCACTCACACACACAGATCTTGTGTTCTAACGTTCACCACCCCCTGCATCTATACGGTCTGGTTACTGGTTCATGGACCGGTCACGCTATACTTTTTATTTTATGGTTACTCTCTACATTTCTTTTCAAACTTTTACCATGTCACGGTGGCAGCAGCCTCAAATAGCTGGCGCTTGCCATGTCTGTGGACCGACTCTATGAGGCTCACACCATGGTGACATGGCCTAACGTGCCCGTCTCAGAATGTGTCCCTGCTGCAAAGTGACACCTGCGTGTGAACAGTCCACAGGTGTGTTTCTGAGCCTGTGCTTCTCTTCTTCTGCTCTTTGGGACTGTTTCTGAGCCTGTTACACACTGTTGCCATCACTGTGGTTTTGTAGTGCTGAGCGAATCCCCCCTCTCCACTTTGCATTTTAAAAAGCTATCCAGAGTTCCTCACAAAGAAAGCCAACCAGCACATTGACTGGCTTTGTCTTAAATGTACGGTTGAATCATTAATGTAATAGGTATTTACGAAGTTACCCAATGCACGCCATCCTTTAAGACACTTGATCCAAAGCATGGAATGTGTGCTGTTAATACAGATCATTTTATGTGTCCTTATTAGAACTTTAAAAACGGGTATAGACGTTTTGTGTGTTCTGGTTAATAAACTCCTACGTAGCTGGTAATTCATGCCGCTGTTCCGAATACTATCTTCAGAGCAATACTTTCTAGCAGAGACTGTGGGCGGAGGCAGATGCTGCTGATTTTTGCGGGTTGATCTTGCATCTGACACACTTGCTGAACCTTCGCAGTTTGCTCTTGTTGGAAACATTGTTTTTCCAAGGCGATGGATGTTTTGTTTTTACGCTGCTATCAGAAGTGTACCCCATCCCCCAACCTCTGTGGTGGTTGGTGGTGGGAACGAGGGGAAGTGTGACTCACTGAGAAGTGGAAAATCTTCAGGCCGCTGTATGCTGCTCTGTGGGTTCCATGTAGCTTTTGGAGACCTTTACTGTCAGGCCACCAAACACAGGGATGGAGAAAGGGGGGGCCTAAAGTCCTATGAATGGAAAGAGGCAGGGAAATACAGAAAGAAGGAAGCCAGAGGGAAGAGAACAAAATAGAGGCTGAGAGGGACTTGGGCCGAGACAGAGGTCAGCCTCCGACTTGAGAGGCAGCTGAGAAAATCGAGGTAAAAGAGCCTGCTGTTCCAGAGGATGGACCAGATGACTGCTGGTTCAGCAGTACCATCCAAAGAAATCCCTGCGATCATTGTCCCTCTAATGTAAGCCATGGAGGAGCCCTGGCACAAGAGACAGTCTTGGGTTATGACAATCACTCCACCTCAACACACACTCTCCAGCTAAGAGAGGCCCATCTCCGTCAGAAGCCACCACACTGTTGGGGCCATGACCCCAAAGTTTCTCAAGCGGAGGAACGTCTCCAGATCCAAACTCTCTACACCTCGGAGCCTCGGAAGTCAGTGTCAAACCCAAGAGGCGTCCAGTATTGGCTCCCAGGAGAAGCTAGTTGAGAACCTTATACCAGCTTATTGATGACCTTGCTTTATGAGAAACTACAGCTAAGTGACCCTGCTTTGGTTGGGAAACCTCCAAGTCCCCATTAAAAAAAACAACAACATATGGGGCTACCTCTGCCCTGTACAGTGTTCTGGGAACACTGGAGACCCGAGCCTGATTTCAGTGGCTAGTGGCAGAGTGGCTGTGAAATTGGGAAGTGAGCAGGGGCCTTTGTTCTCCCTTGTGGCTCCGCCCTGGATCAAACAGGAGCAATAAGTGAGGCTGAGCTTTGCTGGATTGATTCAGCTCAATTCCCGGCTTTTGCCCCTGAATTGTTTCAACTATTTCTGCACACCAGGTTTGGAGCTCTGAACCTCTTGGGAGAACCTGACTTTTTTTTTTTTTTTTTTTTATGGAGACAGGGATGAGCAGAGATGCTCGGGCAGGTCTGTTCTTGCTGCAGGGAGCAAAAGATGCCTTCGGACCATACTCTGTGCCAAGGCCTGAGGGTCTCCCGTGGAGATGAGCCTCACAGTGCGGGTAAGAAACCCTTGAAGAGGCCAGACTCTCCTTTGAATATGTAAGAGCAGGGTGTGGGCTGGCCAATGGGAAGATGAGAGAGCCATCCAGTCCAGCGAGTCTCCTGAGCTTGTCAAGTGAAGGCTGGACCCAGACACCCCCAAAGCCTGCCGGTGAGACTGAACCTCGTGTGAGCCCATTTCCGATTATGACCTGTCTCCACACGCCCAGCGGCTGCGAAACAACGGCAGTGACTAAGCTTTATAAATAGGACCTTGAGAGTAAAAATCACAGGAAATTCCCTGAGTCTCCCATGGAGTTATTTTAGGTGTGCAACTCATAGAGAAACCCAGCTCTCTCCTCCGCACAGACAGGCAGAGCATCCGCTCTACCTGGACCTTTCCCCAGGGGTCGGAGGGGAATTGGAGTGGAGGGGTCCCTCCGAGGCCCTGCTCAGGGACATGCCCAACACTGTCCTCTTGCCTCACCAACTCTCCCTAGCTCCCAGGAAGAAGGCACGTTTGTAATTAGCACTTTGTAGATGGAGAAACTGAAGCTCACACCCATGTCTGACTCACTCCAGATCACGTAAGAGATTAATCACAATCTCGGCTCCCTCTGAACACAGAATAATCATGCAACCAGACAACAGGAGATAAAGGGAGCCCTCTGAGTGGGAGCGGGGTGCTCTGGACTTCTGGATATCTTTCCCCTCCCCTCCCCTCAGCGGTGACATATTTTGTGGGGAGCCACTCCCATTTGGAATTGGTTACTCAATGGTTTCCAGCTTCAGCAGGGGTTGAAAGAGCTGCTGGCTGGCGGCAAGGGGTTGCAGGCTCTGTAGCTGAAGGGATCTCATGGGTTTCAGATAGAAAATCTGTTCAAATATTTGCCCAACAACTCCCAGTGTGCTTTGGAACAAGCCGCAGGAGCAGCCCTCTCTGAGTCACCGGACTGGGATGTGCAGGCATTCCATAGAAATGTAGACGCAGGTGGTTTACCAACTCCTTTATAATTAGCCAGACTGCCTCTCACCAGTGGCCTGGTGACACCGGAGGACTCTGCTGCTAGGCTGCTGGTGTGGTGGCAGTTTCTGCATTTTTCAAGGAATCTTGGGAGGCACACTCTGTCTTCCACCAGTAGCTGGGGCTGCCCATGTTTTCTGACCTGCAGAATTGTATCCTCAGCAATCTGTGTGATGTCTTCCACTCTATGTCCTCAAAGCTTCTAAATTCATCCAGTTCAAAACAGGACGCCCGCACTGCCTGGGATTCTTGCCTTCTCCCCGTCAGTGAATGGCCTCCCTGCCTACTACTCGCTCTGTTTTTAAAACATTGGGGCATCAATGAATCTGCAGCTCCTCCTGCCCCCACCCTCCCTGGCTAAACTGACTCTCCCTGCTGCTGTTGTGGGTTATAGGAGGCTCCTCAATCTCCCTGAACCTTCTGAAGGGCACAGCTATACCATAGCTCGATCCCACCCCTCCTGCCCCTTTCCGACCATAGGGTGGGCACATGACCTCAGTTGAGCTCATCAGAGCCCTTCCCTGGGATTTTTTTTTTCAAGTGCCAACAGGGTTAGTCACTTCTGTCTTCTGTAAATGCCAGTTAGAAGACTAGGAATCCAGAGAAGCTATGCCCAAGTACCTTGCTGTGTGGAAAAAATAACTTGCCGCAGAGTGGCAGGCCATGCTGAGGTCAGCGGCATGGATTTCGTAATGTTATTTTTGTGACTCAATTTGCATTTATTTTCCTCATGATTAGAGTCACAATAAATTATATATATGTGTTTATACATTATATGTATATACACTACATTATAGTGTATAATGTATATACACTACACACATACATGCACACACACACACACACACACACACACACACACACACACACACACGGTCTCTCAATATAACCTAGACTGGTCTTGAACTTGGGTCCTGCTGCCCAAGAAACTCTGTCTTATCCTCTCAAGTACAGGGATTACAGGTGTCCCCTGGTGTGCATAGATGACAGGGTCCTTATCATACGGGACACTGAACAAGCCAGTGTTTGCTCCAGAAGAGACACGGTTCTCCATCCTCCAAGACTATTTGCCCCACAGACCTTCTTAGGATGAGAGCCCATTGCAAAACACCAAAGGCTTTCTGCTCATAAAACACCATAGGTGTGAGACCCATGGAGAACTACGTCCTAACAGTTATCTGCCTACATCAAATCTCACCATGGGGTTCCTCTGCCGGGGCTAGTTGTCCCCAGTCCCCAGTCTCTAGACCTTCGGTGGAGGACCCCACCTCCTCCCCATTGATGGATACATGCTTCCCAGGTACGGGTCTGAATTTCTGTCTTCCCTTATAGTGAGGTGTGTGACTCATGGTTTCAGAGCACGGGGCTTCAGTGTGTGCAGTTTCAAGGATGGGGTGGGGTGGGGGTGGGTTCTACCTCTTTCTTCCTGCCTCCTCTTCTAGGCCTCCCATTCTCCTTGTTGCTTTGTTCTCTGTGGTAGATATCGCCATCCGACACAGATTTTACTCTGTTGCTTGCCTTCTCTCACTGGAAAGAAGACAGCACACACAGTGTGGTCACCAAATAGATGTGTAACAATCGTTCCAATATTGAACTGCTTCTGGACCAGTTCGTGACCCACGGGTCCCCTCTCTACTGCCTCAGCATGTTCCAGGGGCCAACCGCCTTGTCCTGTTTGGGCTGCCATGGCAAACTCCACAGGCTGGATGGCTTGACCTCACTTGCAGATGCTCACACCTTCCATCACCAGGTGTGCGACATTTTCTTTTCTTCAAAAGAGAAGAACAAGGGCAGGGACCACCCCATCTATGGCCAGGACAGTGCCTACCAGAGCATCGCACACTACCACCCCATTTCCAATGTCTCCAGGAGATCCCTGGGCTTATCTCATCATCCTCCATTCTCCACCTCTTCTGTGTCCTCCTCTTCATCTTCTCCCTCTTCCTGGCTTACCCGCCATGCTATCAGGCCAGAAAAGCAGGCCCCTATTGCTGCTCTGGACCACGCTTGCTTTACATAGGCACTGTGTTCACCACACAATGTGTGAGATAAAATTATTCATTTATGCTGTCGAAGCCTGCCTTTAAGCACAGCCCAGTGCAAAAGAAAATGCAGACCCTGGCCAGGCGTGAGATAGATAGTCAATCTCCTCTAAGGAGGGGCTCATTTCTCCAACTCACAAGAGATGGAAGACACCCCCCCCCCCAATTGTGACCTCCACCCTAGAATATTCTGGGTATCTGAACAGGGTGAAGGTAGATGTCACCACTTACCAAAGATACAATGGATCTCTGGAGTGGGGAATATGACTGTTGTGGGTCTGTCTAGAGAAACCTTGCACACCCCAGGCTGGGCTTGAGCACTCTTGGCCACCTGGCCCAGCCCCTGTCAGGAGCCAAGGGCTATGGCACGATGTGCTGTGTAGCTGACCACAACCCTGAGGACAGAGGGCAGTCACAAGGAGGAAGTGAGAAGGAAAGGGAAGGGAGGTCAGGAGGGACCCTGGGCCTCAGAGAGCAGGGAGATGATGGGTAGAGGTGGGGCCACAGGATTGCAGAGACCCCAAACCCTGTGCAAACAACCTGGATCTTGTCTCATCAAACTTACAAAACAAACCCAGAGACCTTGAAAGCCAAGGTGCTGACTGTAGAGCATCAAACCGAGGCACGTGGTCACCTTCCCAGTGCAGGGTCCCCAGTGATGACACCATCTCAGGCTTGTGGAGCTGGCCCTGCTTAGAAGTTAAGGGAGGACAGCAAGCCCCTGGCAGTAGTACAGTGTAAGCAGAGTATAAGTAACGGACAGGACTAGATAACGCAAGCATCTGGGAGCCACTGGGAAGACTTTGGGTTTTAAGCCAGATGTGGTAGTGCATCCCTGCAGCCCCAGCACCTGGAATGTGGAGTCAGGAGAATCAGGAACTCAAGGTTAGTCTCAGCTATAGAGGATGCTTTAGGCCAGTCTGGGCTACAGGAGATTCTGTCTCAAAAAAACCTAAGCCTAGCCGGGTGTATCAGTGCACTCAGGACACAGAGGCAGGTGGAACTCTATGAGTTCAATGCCAGCCTGGTAGTCTATATAGTGAGTCCCAGGACAGCAGAGGCTACATAAAGAGACTGTCTCAATACAAACAAACAAAACAAAGTAATAATAATAATAATAATAATAATAATAATAATAATAAAACCTAAGACTTAGTCAGATGTGGTGACACATATTTGTAATCCCCAGGACTCACAAGGCAGAGGAAGCAAGATCACAAGTTCAAGGCCAGCCTGGTCTACACAGCATAGTCTAGACGAGCCAGGCTACATAGCAAGATCCTGTCAAAAATAAGAACTAAAGAAATGCATAAGCAGTCCTGGGGGGAGAGGGTGGAGGAGGGGTGAGCTCTGGGTAAGGAGTTGGAATGCAGACATACGCATGAGCGTGGATGGGAAGCCACTCTCTTACACAGGCTGAAGGAAGTGGGAAGTGCAGATTGTGAGGCAGGAGCCCACAATGGGAGGCTCCATGAGGAGCCTTCGGATGAGGAAGTGGGTAAGAAGGAAGGGAAGACTGGTGAGAGCGGAGAGAGGTGAAGTCCAGGAAGTTTCCACCACGCCCACCTCTCACTTGAGGCTCTGGGAACCTCACTTCGCAAATATCGCTTCTTGGTCACATGACTTTCGTGTCTAACCCACCACGTGAAATGAACTGAGCTCCTCTCTGCCATCCTAGCAAGCTGGCCTTCACTTGCCCGGTCTTTTCCAGAGGACCCAGCTGGCCGTCTTACAGGACCAGTTGCCCAGTGAAGCCAATGAGAGGTGGGGGAGCCAATTCTCCTTCACACCCCCACCCCCATCTGGCAGGATGGACTTGTCTGTTAAAGACATAAAGAACAGAAGCAAAGGGGCACATCCTTGAGTGACCAGGAAGGACAGTGGTCATGTCTCAGAAACAACCCTGAACCTTGGTTATCTGGAATGCCATGTGACTTTCCTGCTTGTCCAAACCCCTCCCCCTTCTCAGTTCTGAGGACTTTCAGGACAAAGGGCTGTTTGCCAGTGTCTCACGTGGTCTTAGCCCAGCGATAAGAGGGTTTCCACTTGGATTCAAGTATCCCTTACACAGATGTCTCAGCCTCTCCCTTTTGTGAGCCATTAAGTCGGCAAGATGTTCCTAACCAGACCCGAATCCCAAGGGAGAGGTGGGATGGCGAAGCCAGGAATACTGAGCAGGACACACGGAGAGTTTTTGGGGGTGAGGGTGGTGAGCCCAGGAGGTGAGAGCGGAGGACCAACTCTGAGGCTTTTGGCCTCTTGTTGGCTACAGCACATGGTCTTGCGGAAATGGTGCATCATCCGGGAGAGTGTCGTCTCACAAAGGAGGAGCACTGGAATGGTAGTTCTGAGGTGACCCAGCCATCTGCCCTCTTTTTTTTTGATGTCTTTGAGACAGCATCTCTCTACATAGCCTTGGCTGTCCTGGAGCTCACTCACTGTGGAGACCAGGCTGACCTCATACTCACAGAGACCCCCGTGATTCTGCCTCCCCAGTGCTGGGATTAAAGGCGTGGGTCAATATACCTGGGCTGCTCTCCTTAATAACTATGAGAACCAGTCATACTCCTTTGTCCTGATGGTGCTGAAGAGCTTAGTGCAAAGAAATTATTCAAGTAGTGTCTTCAACCTATTAATTTAAGGTGTCCTCTGATGAGTTTATCTAAATTGTTCTCTTATTAATAAAAACTCAGGAGTCAGATAGCACAGTGAAAACCTGGTTGACCAGAGAAGCAGTGGAAAAGTGACCAGTGACCCCCTCTCTCTCTCCTTCCCCAATCTAAAAGGGCCACGAATCTTTCTAAGCCCTTCTCTACTACTTCTGTGTCTCTCTATATGTATCCGGAGTCCTCCAAAACCTCTATGGCTCATTCTGGTCAGCTAGATGCTAACTCCACCCCCTGATCAAGGCTAACTTTATTGACAGATCTCAGAGTACGCTGGAAAGATCCCACAACAGTCCTCAAAGAAGAGGAGCCTGCAAAAGAAGTGTCTTGCCTTTATGTCCACTCCTTCGGATTATTGAGATGTTCCCTTGTTGGCTAGTGTTTTCGATTAGTGCTGTTTGGCTCCAAGACTGCGCTACACATCGCCCCAGGCAGGTGCTTAATTTAGGCCAAACCGTGAGGCACCGCAGGACTTTTATGTCAGTGCCTGCAGGAAGTAATGAACACCAAGAAAAAGCAAGATGGGGGAAAGGCTGAGTTAATAAAAGGAAAATGGCGGCTGGAGCGGCAGCTTAGCAGTCATCGACTGTTTGCCTGGCATGCGTGAGGGTCTGGGCTAGATCAGGGAGGGAGGAAGATGAGTTTCTTTAGAGCCTTAGATCTACGAAAATGCAGTAGGAGTCTGGAAGTAGGGCATGGGAGGGGGAGCTGACTTCCACTCTGCAGCACTCTGTACTGCCTTTCTGTGTGCCTCTTCTGCCCCAGGAAGGAATGTGCACAAGTCTAAGGAACTCTCTCTGATGGGAGCTGCTTTAGCAATGGCCGCATGGTGCAACCCTACTTGTGAGGAGCGTGAAGAGAATAAGACGCGAACAAATACTTACTTTGGACATTGTCATGTGAAGCCACGAGCCTGGAGCGGCTTCTGCCCTATTAGAATCACGAGGAGAACACAGAGACTATCTCAGGGAAGCTGACCTTGACCTCTGGTGTAAAGCTGCTGCATTAACCTCACTTAGTGCCTCTTTGGCTTTGGACCTTCTTGGTGTAAGCTGTTCTTTGTTTCTGATTTCTTTTTTTTTTTTTTTTTTTTTTTTTAAATTTCAAGACAGGGTTTCTCTGTGTAGTTTTGATGCCTGTCCTGGAACTCACTCTGTAGACCAGGCTGGCCTCGAACTCACAGAGATCCACCAGGCTCTGCCTCCCGAGTGCTGGGATAAAGGGCATGCGCCACCACTGCCCGGCTCAGCTGTTACTTATTCTGCAACTTCAGTTCATAGCATCCTGCAACTGTCAGTACAAAAATGAAACAGACCACCACCACAACAACAACAAAAACCTAGCTCTCACCTGGAAGGGAATGGGACATAGTTTGTTCCGGAGTCAAATGTAAGTCAAATGTAATGGCTGCCCCCAATACCATGTCCCAACTTGGTGACAGTTTCTCCCAATTTTTACAGTAATGGGACAAAGAAAATCATAAAGCAGGATACTTCTCCCATACACAGGTGGAAAACATCTGGCAGCTGGGGTTACAGCAAGGCAGGGCTGCCTCTGTTAGAGGCTTCCGATGCTATGTAATGGCATTCTTAGCCTTTTGCTTGGGGGCTGTTTGCACATTCTAAACAGATTTACCTGATAGTCACGAGGATGTTAGGTCATGCACAGAGCTGGGCGATAAATGGTTACTTAGAAGGCCAAGATATTCCAAGATACTTTGGCTCCCAATTGTGTCATGCCATTTCCCTACAACTATAGTAATTTAATCAGTCAGTCAGACTAGTAGACTGTCTAACAGGAGTGTGGTTTTTTTAGGAGAAACTTTAGCACATAAAATCAAAGGAGACCTGGTTTGTTTCGACAGTCTCCAATTCATGGTACCATAGCGGATCCTCAGACGTGGGCTCAGTGAAGAACAGGGAAGGTCTTCAGAGGGAGGGAGGGGACAAGGGAATAGACACCAGAAGTTCCAGACTCAATGTGAGGTTCTAAAAGTCACATGAATTCCTGGGTCTCGTTTGTAATTCTGTGCAAAGAGCCCACTAAAGAGTTAGCTGCTTAGGAGTCAGCTGTAGCTCAGTGTCAGAGTACTTGCCTGGGACGTGTGATGAGGCCCTGGCTCCCACCCTCAGCGTACCTAACATGGTCTCATGACTAATACTATGTGTGGTACACAGTGAAACCTTTGTAGATAGTTGTATCAACACAATGAGGGGAGGGGAGTCCAATTTCAATCTCCCTGATGCCTAAGTATTAGAACCATCTCCCAAAGGAAATATTTATTGATTTCATCATCCCCATCTGTGGAACACTCACCTCCCAGAAGCAGGAAAAAGTTAGAAGCACCATGGGTAATTTAGGTGAGTTCTCTAACCCCAGGGCCCACAGTCCCTAAAGTAAGCTGAGGCTCAGCCGGGACATCTCAGGAGAGCCAGTGTTCCTCCGTGTGCTCATGGCTCCACATGAACTCCACATGGCTCTCACAGGCTACTCTTCAGTGAGAGCTTCCACATGGACCAGATGCCTGGCTGCCCAGACTGGCACTGTCTAGTCTAGATACTTGTGTAGATGCCAAGAGGATTGGGTTCTCATAGACAGGCTGGCTGAAACTCAGGCCAGCAGCTGTCAGGCAGCTGACACAGAGACATTGTCCTCTCTCTCTCTCTCTCTCTCTCTCTCTCTCTCTCTCTCTCTCTCTCTCTCCCTTCCTCCCCCATTGAGGTGTTTTATTTATATATGTGGTAAGTATGTATTGTATCCTAGAAGAGGAATCCCTTGAACTGTTTTGTTTTGCCTCCTCATGGTCCGCGACATCAGCAGAGGTCACATCAACACACGAAAAGCTCTCTGAGGGAATGAGTGTAATCAGCTTTTATTCTAGATCTTGGAGTTGCAAATCCAGTCTGGGGCAGATGACTCCACACTTGTTTAATCTGTCTGTGAGGATCGCAACAAAGTCAACAGTGATTTCAACTACTCCGTGCTTAGCTGTCACAGTTAGAAAATGAACGGTAACTTTGGAGCACGGCCGAGGAAAGACTTGGCGTTTGCTCTTTCCTGAATTGTTGGTGCTCTCAAGAACGTGTACAGGGACACACACACACATCATTATTTATGACAGTGATGAAAGATGGGTGAAATATTTGGGATGATGAGTAACAGCAAGAGGAAGTGTGTGTGTATGTGTGTGTGTGTGTGTGTGTGTGTGTGTGTGTGTGTGTGTGTGTAGGTGGGAGTGAGCACCCCTCAGCACACATGTGGATCTTGGAAGACAACTCTCAGAGGTTGATTCTCTCCTTCTACTGTGTGGGGCTAAGCTTGAACTTGGTCCCTTGGGCTTGGTGGCAAGTAGTTTTAGGTCATACTTTTAATCTGAGAGTTCTCCACGAGAGTTCTGGTCACCATCCTAAGGCATGGACTTGGAGGCATGGACTTGATGAGTCTGTTGGTTTGGGAGGGCTCCCTGGAAGAGAGGACTCTTGTATAGTTATTATTATACAAACCTGGGCATCTTCCTGTGATGTGCCCAGGAATCACCAACGGCCCGATTTTTCTGGGCTAGGCCAGTAAGTGCACATCTCTGGACAAGCACCCTACCACTGAGTTCTAGCCCAGCCCTGTAGTTTTGTGCTTCTAACAAAATTCTTAAGCTTTGCATAGCAAAGTCATGAGAGGTGACTAAGAGTTCTCCCACAGAAGGGATTCATTCAAAGAGGTCATTTCTGACACCAATAAACAGAGCAAGGAGTTTGGGTGGGGAGGATGGGTAGAAGTAGAGGTATGGAAGGTCTTGCCTAAGACAGCACTTGAGAAGGGCTTGGTGGAGAGAAGGACGGAGCTTGGATTTACCACATGGACCATGGTGATTCTCAGGGTAGGTGTCCTCACCTCCATGGACACTCCTTTTGAAGGAGCTTTTATTGGCCCCACCCAGTAGAATATTGATTTATTGGTTCTGAAAAGGAGTTCAAGTATCTGCATTTTTCTTTTCTATTCTATTTGATTTTTTTTTTTTGAGAAACTTTCTTACTATGTCTCCCAGGTCAAACCAAAACTCCTAGACCCAAATGATCCTCTACCTCAGTCTCCCAAGGTCTACAGCCACAGACCCATGCCATTTATGCCCTGGAGAACATGCCCTTTAAAATATTAATTGGTTTTGCTTTTTATCCTAGAACTGGGCAATACTTAATTCTATCAAATAGGTTTTCTTAGTTACTATTCTCTTGCTACATGACCAAGGAAACTTAGAGCAGAAAGCATTTAATTGGAGGCTTGCTTACAGTTTCAGAAGGTTAGAGGTTAGTCCATTTCCATCACGGCAGGGAGCATGGCAGCAGGCAAGCTCGCATGGCTCTGGAGTAGTAGCAGAGAACTTTACATCCTGATCTGTAGGCAGGTGGCAGAGAGAGAGAGAGAGAGAGAGAGAGAGAGAGAGAGAGAGAGAGAGATGGGGCCTGGTGTGGGCCTTTGAAACCTCAAAACTCACCCCCAGCAAGGCCATGCCTCCTAATCCTTCCTAAACAGGTTACCAACTGAGAACCAAACATTCAAAACCATGGTCCTACGAAGCCATTCTCATCCAAACCTTCACATAGATGTCAGAAATCTGCATTTTGACTGGTGTGATTCCAATGTAAGCTAAAGTTTGATGACCTGTGAGGGCTTTAAAGAACTTCAAAGAGGAAAGCCAAGGTTAGATGAACATGCAGGTCAGAAGCCCAGGAAGCAGGGAGGGCAGGGACACAGGCAGGGTGGGGTTAGGGACAGATGTGATCCTGCAAAGTGAGGGCTTGTATCAAGACCCTGGAGAGTGAAGAGGAGGTGACCCAAAAGAGCCCGTCAGGGGTTCAAGCCCACTCATCCATTCGTTCACTGATGATCTATCAGGCAGGGACACATGAGCCAAGAGAGGTGCCGAGTTCTCTCTTAGACCCTCTGAGTTTGAGGGACACCCAACAGAGGAGTCACCAGGCAAAAGCACGAGAGAGAGTCTGAAGATGGTCTGGGGGAGCTCAGAGCTGGCGACTGTCAGCATCACACTGAACATCCCACAGGCAGCAGTGCGCTTTTCAGATCTTCAAAGAGTCTAGTCTGGTGGCAGTGGTAGTCCAAGACTCCTGCCTGGAGGCAGGGGGATTACCAGCAGTGGTGTTGACTGTGGCTAGGCCTTCCCGGAGAACCTGTGTAACTATACAACGGGGAACTTGTGTAAGTTCCTCTCTGGAGACTCACAGACTGGTCGGATGTTGCACCTAGCAACCCGGCATCAGCTGGGGAGAGAGGGCTTCTTTGTGGGATCTACCATCCCTCTTTCTGCCGGTGATTAGACCCTGCAATGTGCAGCTTCAGACCTTAGCATCAGCTTAAAAGAGCATTTCTGGCTTCTGGAAACAGTCTCTGCCTTTGAAAAGCTCACAGTTAATGGAAAGAGGCAGGACTGACCATGTCTCTTGCCGTGTGTCAGGCAAGGGTGCAGAAATCTGAATAGAGCTGGAGTTCCAGCGGAGGCACCGCAGGAGTAAAGGGACCTGTGACACTGAAATGATGGGAACTAGGTCCACAGAGTAACAGAAGTGAGGACAGCTGTAGCATGAATCTTAAAAGTCTTATTAATAAAATCAAACCCAGTCCAGGTATTGGGGTGAAATGCTGGAAGGTCAGAGAGACAGAATAAGCCACAGCTAACCTCACCTCGCCGGATCCTCAGCTGGTCTTGTTTCCTCAGACTGGAAGCCTCTGTGTCCTCATATCCGAATGACTCTCAGCTGAACTGCTGCTAGAAGCCTGAATGCTTAACCAGGCCAATGCTTAACCACGCCAAATGCCTCTCCAGGGCAAATGCCTCTAGTTTCTGGTCCTCACGCCTTATATACCTTTCTGATTTCTACCACCACTCCCTGGGATTGAAGGCTTGCTTTCTGGGATTAAAGGCGTGGGTCACCATGCTTGGGTGTATCCTTGAACACATGGATTTCTGCCTCTGGAATGCTAGGATTAAAGGCGTGTGCTACCACTGCCTATCCTCTATGTTTAATATTGTGGCTGTTCTGTCTCTGACCCCAGATAAGTTTATTAAGGTACACAATATTTGGGGGAATACAATACCACCACAGACAGCAGACCCCTCGAGGCAGAAGAGACAGCATGTGTCATGCACAGGATCATGAATTGCCATGTGGCCAGGGACCACGCGTGACGGTGTGTGGCCGGAGCAAAGGGCCTGTGTGGGACAAGGACAGGAAATGGACCCTGGAGAGAGTGGCATGGCCTATTATGAGAGGCCCCCATTATCTGCTGATACTGATTTAAAATGACCTAAGAAACTAGACGCCTGTTGAAGGAGGGACACTAACTGCATTCGGGTGAGGGATGGGCAGAAAGCTTTGTGATGGTCGCCCCGACCTGAAGAGAAGAGGTTTAACCTTTAGCACTTCCTGCTCACCCAAACCCCAAACCTACCCCTCTCTGGTCTCCTCCCAATGACCAGGAGTTAGAACAAGCCACACGCACTTGGCTCCCACGGCAGCGCTAACCGTCTTGCGGCTTCACCCTTGAACTTCACAGCCTGTCCTCTGCAGGGCAGCCGAGTGGCCTTGTCATACTATGAATTGTATCTTGTCTCTTCTCTGTCAGCAACCCTTCAATGATTAGTTTCCACAAGTGGGATTGGGAATAAAGTCCCACCTCCTTCCTCCTTCACGAGATCTGGTTCTCCTTGATTGTCCGATCCCCCAGTCCAATCTCTATCCTATCTATATCCCTAACCCATGATCCTTTCTAGTCCTTAAACGTGCCTAGCTCATTCCAACTTCAGAGCTTTTATGCTAGATCTTTCCCTGGCTAGATCTTCCCAGGACTAGACATTCCTGGCCTTTCCCACTGTAACTTAAACATCACTTTCTCAGACTTGCCCCAACAGCTACATCACCTGTAGGAGCTGCTCACTCAAATTCTCTCCATCGTTCTTCTGTCTGTCTATCCATGGTCTTTCTCCTCTGTGGTAGACAGTCTCCAAAAGGGCTGCTCTTTTGTCCTTCTCTCCCACATACACGCTGCTCCACTGGTCAAGAAGTGAGGCACATCTCTCTCTCCACTGAAGGAGCTTAGGATGCTATTGTTTGCTCTGGCTGACAGGATGAGGCAAGAAGGATGCTGTGCCAGTTCTGGACCTCACTTTATATATACATGGTGTGTGCGTGTGTGTGTGTGTGTTATGTCTTGTCTCTGTGTGTGTATGCAGGTACATGCATGCCACATATGTGTGGAGGTAGAGGACAACTTTTGGGACTGAGTTCTTTCCTTCTCCCTTGTTTTGAGGCAGCTTCTCGCTTGTCTCTACCCCGCTGTGCGTCTGTGCTAGCTGGTGGCCTGCAAGCTTCTGTGTGAGTTTCCCGTTTCCAGCTCCCATCCTGACACAGAAGTTCTGGGATTACAGACACACAACAGCATCCTCAGCTTTTGTACATGGGCTGTAGGGATCAAACTCGGGTTTTCAAGCATTCATAGGAAGTACTTTTACAGATTAAACCATCCCACCAGCCCTGGATCAAATTTTTAGGATGTTTGTTAACTTCCAAATTTACTCTTGGAAACTAACTACCATGTAACAAGTCTGGCTACCTTGAGACCACCATGCTGGAAGGAAGCGTAAGTTCCCCCACGTTCGGGCAGAAGTCACATAGAGGAACACTTAAGTGAGGGGTGCGCGAGCTATGGACCCCTCCATGCAGCTCACTTATCAACTTGCTACAGGTGTGTGAATGAACCCAGAGGAAACCCAGAGCAGCCAAAGTGTCTGGCCATCTCTGACCCAGACCCTTACAGACAACTGTCAGGCTAAGTAAACTTTTATTGCTTGAAGTCTCAAAGTTTTTGGGAAGTGTTAGGTAGCAACAACTGACTGAAACATCCTTCTGTTTCCAGAACATAACAACGCTCCAGAGGCTTAGCCTGGCAGTACCTGGCACATACATGAACCCAGCAGCTATTTGCTGAGTTGTTGTTGTTACTGTTGTTGTTGCTGTGTTTTAGTGTTTGTGGTACGTGGCATTGAACCCAGGGCCTCACACTCTCACTGAGCAAAGCCCCCAGACCTACATGTGTGAATTCAGGGGAGAGTGGAATTGTTCATTGCCTACAGGTCTTGTAGAAACAAAACTGCCGTGTGAACACTGGATGTAGGATTTGGGAGTTCAACATTTCAGTTCTGTGTTTTGAGAACACACAGGATATCGGCATGGCTGAAATAAAGAGGAAACCAGGTGTCTCTGAAGTTGAGGAGGTGAACAGATTGAAGGATGGACTGTTGGCTGAGACCCCCATATAAACCTCACCTTTTCTAAGATAACAGTAGGTCAGGTGCTGCACAAAGGCCTGGAACTTTCCATCCTAGGACTGTGAGGCATACGAGTCCTGTCCTTGGAAAGATCCAGTTTCAAAGCAGGCAGAAAGGATTCTGAGAAGGATATGTGTGAGTAAGGTAGAATGGAGACTCAGCCCACAAGAGCATAGCATGGGCTACTCAACAAACAGTTATGCAAGCAAAGCAGTGGAAAGGTGTGGGTAACACCGTGATGCTGGGCCTGGAGAAGGGCAATGCACAGATTAGCTTTGATCTGGTCAGAAGGAAAGGTGGCTCTGATGAGGTCACTAGGGCAGTTAACTGGCTTTCAAGATTGTGGTGATATATTGTGTATCAAATAAAGCTTGCTTGAGGATCAGAGGACAGAGCCAGCCTCTAGATTAAACATAGAGGTCAGGCAGTGGTGGCACACGCCTTTAATCCTAGCACTCGGGAAGCAGAGATCCATCTGAATCTCTGTGAGTTCAAAGCCACCTTGGACTACGTGAGATTAACTCAGTCTAGGAGAGAAACAGAGCCAGGCAGTGGTGGCACACACCTTTAATCCCAGTACTTGGGAGTCACACACCTTTAATCCTAATACTAGGAAGGAAGTGAAATGGCTGGGCAGAGAAAGGTATATAAGGCGTGAGGAGACAGGAACTAAAGGCTTTTTCAGCTGAGGACTCAGACATTCAGTCAGAGGATTCGTGGAATTGATGAGGTGAGACGTGGCAGTAGCTTGTTCCTTTGTCTCTCTGATCTTTCAACATTTATCCCAATATCTGGCTCTGGGTTTTGTATTATTATTATTATTATTATTATTATTATTATTATTATTATACCATTTAGGACACAGGATGCTGGCCAGCCTGGACATACAAAAATTTGGTTTTCCGGCCAAACATATCCAGAAGAGAGAAGATACTTGCTGTCAGCGGAAGAGCCAGTGATCTGAGGCATTCACCTGGGTTCCGGGTGAAGTGGTGGTAACAGGAGGCAGGCAGAGCCGCCGGTGGGCTCAGTCGTGAGTTCTAGACTGGCCTGAGAGTGAGACAGAGGCCAGTGTCTGCTGCAAAGCTGTTCACCTGAGGGGCTGGACTTCTGCAGAGTCAGTTCACGGGGCTGGTCCAGAAGGGCAAAGTGTCCCGCATCAAATCCTTTGAAAGCCTATGAAACAATACACGTCATTGCCCTTTTTTTTTTTCATATTTCAAGAAGAAAACACATTTAACATTAAAGTTTTGTTTTCGCCAGGCTGCGGTGTCGCATGCCTTTAATCCCAGCACTCGGGAGGCAGAGGCAGGTGGATCTCTGTGAGTTCGAGGCCAGCCTGGGCTACAGAGTGAGCTCCAGGAAAGGCGCAAAGCTACACAGAGAAACCCTGTCTCAAAAAACCAAAAAAAAAAAAAAAAACCAAAAAAAAGTTTTGTTTTCAAATCCTCAAGGCAAAATTGCCTTCCACTCTTCTCTTTTTCCTTTCTCTCTCTTTCTCCACCTTCTACCCACACACCCACACGCCCACACGCCCACACACCCACACACCCACACACCCACACACCCACACACCCACACACCCGGGCTTCTCTGTGTAACAGCCCTGGATGTCCTGGAACTCGATTTGTAGACCAGGCCATGCTCGAACTCACAGAGATCCGCCTGCTTCTGCCTCCAGTACTGGAATTAAAGGCGTGCACCACCACCGCCGGGCTGGCCGTTCACTCTTGACTCCCTCTACATACACACCAAAGAGCACACCTAAGAGCTGAAGTCTTAACATACTGCTAAATTCTCACTTTTAATAACTCAGCAGCAGTCTCTCTGGGCTATTTTGTTTCTTGCCCGGACTCTCCAGTCAGATGGAACTGAGCAAAGGCGTGTGAGGGAACCCGACAATTGACTCCTTCAAGGTTGGCGGCCTCGTGTTCCAGCGGAAAGGTATTCATTCATTCATTGAGCCCCAGCCTATGTAGTCAGGTCCTTCTTGATTTCAAGTGGCTGAAACCCAGCAGACGCTAGTTGAGACCAAACAGGAAATGTATTAGTTCATACAGAACAGTGGGGGTGAAGGAAGGAAGGAGGGAGGGGAGGAGGGAAGGAAAAAAGACAATCAGCTGAGGCCATTGGGCCAGCCCGATTGCCCATGAATGATGCCGGCAGGATTCTGCTCTGACACCTCATCATCTCAGTTTACTTTATCAGCACCAGCTTTGCCTCAGGGATGCTTCCCCAGCTGGTGTCCCAGGGACGCTAAACTCGCTTCCTTCCAGCCAACTTTGCCGCTTCAGCTCCAGCAGTCAGCTCCGTTCTTGTGGCAAAGTTCTGAGCCTCGGTTCTCATTGGTCATGCTACTGCACCCTTCCACGAACCGACGATAACCCGCAGGATGCAATGCTCTTATTGGTCAGGACAGATCACATGCCCGCCCCTAGCGTGGTGTTGACCCCATTGAAATCATGTTTAGGGAGGTGGGTCTTCAGATTAAAATTGTGCAGTTACCAGAAGGAAGATCCCAAGACTTGCAGGACTGGAGCAAACATATGTAGCCGTGACACAAGGTCAGGCTGTGACTCGGGGCCAGCTTTGTGGATGTAAGCCTGTACGACCATTCACAGCCCAGCTGCTGGGGAGTAACGCTCCATTGCTTTGAAATTCTTAATTATTGATTTTTGAACTGCACTTACATCACTTCCCGCCCTCCTTTACTTCACTCAGGTGGCGGCTGCTGCTGAAGTCATGTTGAAAGGCTCTCTGTCTTGATGTCCGTGGTTGACTTGAATTTTCCAGTGCTCTGTGTCGCCGGTCCCCTCATGGCATGGTATCTGGTTCCAGGAATAGGGCAGGACCTAGACACGGCAGTTTCTTGAGACTTGGAGTAGGGAACCTGTGGGTCTCTTATCCCAGGTCCGCTGGCCAAGCAGCTTCAGATACCAGAGTCAAGGGGGGAGGTCAGAGGAGCGTCTCCCCACAGGCGGTTCTGGGCTGGGAACCGCTTCCAGGCCCTGGAATACCGACTTTGAGGGTGACGTATGTTGTGTGAATTTTCTCACTTAATTTTCATCATGACTCTTGAGACTGTTTTACAAATAAGGAACCAGGCTCAGAGGAAGCCGAGACTCAGAGTAAGCCAGTAACTTGCTCAACGACACACAGCACTCCTCCTACAAAGCTTGTGTTTCGTTCTCCAGGGCTCTGTCGTGTTCCACATGCTTGAGAGAAGAGATCTTTAAGGGGCTGGGGTCTTGAGAAGTTGGTGACAGGAAGCCATTCTCAGTTTGACACTGACTGACGTGACTCTGTAATGTATCCATGTATAGAGCCCAGAGCACTTGGATTATACCCGGCACCCGGCACACAAGGGTTCTCTTTCTGTGGTGTCAGCCATTAAGGTTGGATACAATCCAAAAATTGTTCCTAGACAATGTCAAACCCATACCTCCCTGTTAGTCATCCAGTAGCCATCTGAGTTATGGACTGTCACAGCGAGATCAAGAGATTGCTTCATTTTACCATTAGCTAATCTATTACCGCACCTAATTTATAAATTACACTTAGCATAAGTATCCAAGCATAGATGTGCGTGCATGAGTGCATATGTGTGTGTGTGTGTGTGTGTGTCTGTGTGTGTCTGTGTGTGTCTGTGTGTGTGTGTGTGTTGGCTTTGAGGCATCATCTCATGTAATCCAGGCTGGCCTTGAACTCACTAAGTAGCCAAGGTTGACCTTGACTTTCTGATCCTCCTGAGTGCTGGGCTCCCAGGCGCCGAGCTGCTCTCTGTTTTAGGTAGTGCTGGGACTTGAAGCCAAGGCCTTGTGTGTGCTAGGCCAGCGCGCTACCCAGTGGGTTATACTCAAGCCCACAGCATTTTCATGTAAGACAAAAGCACGCTACACACAAAATTAGTTCTGTCCGCTGGAGCTCTTTGAACAGATCCTCTCTGGAAAAGGGAGAATGGGTATATCTTATATTTTTTTATTACATTTATTTCTTTCTGTGTGTTGTGTGGCAGACAGAGAACAAATCCCGGGAGTGAGTTTTCTCCTTTCCCCATAAGGGACCCGGGGATAGAACTCAGGTCGTCAGGCTTGGCAGCAAGCCCTTTTGTCCCCTGAGTCAGCCCACCTGTCCCATGCTGTATGTTTAAATGGTAAGATACGTCCTCTTCACCATGAGGAGGAAACATCAAAGGCTGATGTGGGCTGGTCTGTCCCGAGGAGCCTTCCTGGGGACTGATGCTGGCTGGGCCTGCGGACAGTTTCATAGGAGATCGAGGAGAATGATGGTTTTCATGGAGGCTCTCTCAGAGGGCTCAGCTCCTAAACTAAGCCTGGCTTCATTTCTCATTTGCTGCAGAGAGGGCCCCTCTGGCTAGTGTGGCTTTCCAGAACTCTTTCTTGGAAAATGAGGCCTTTTCTCTCTCCCTCTCCCTCTCCCTCTCCCTCTCCCTCTCCCTCTCCCCACCTCCTCTCTTGTGCATGTGGTTTACTGAAAACACAGAAGGGTTGACTGAAATAGTCCGTCATACTACACACAAACGTATGGGTAGTTTCTGCTGCTCTCTAGTCTCCTCGTAGAATAGAAAAGAACCTTTCTTGATAGGAAACCTCTGTGGCTTGTGTTTCTACAAAAGGATGTGCTGAGGAGGGTAGGGAGAGAATAAGGCAGAGGAAAAACAAACTGGAATTTCAATTTAATTTTGTTACAACCATGTGTTTGGAAGGCAAAACAACAACAAACCCTAAAGCACTGTTGAAATTGAGCATGGAGAGAATTGTGGAGACTCTGATCTTGCAGGTCAGGCCCGAGGCTTCAGGCTCTCAGTTTGTCTTGTGACCACACTGCTAATTTCTCCTTGGAGACCTAGAGTTAGGCTGTGCCCACCCACCCTGGTGTGGTGGAGACAAGGTCTTCGCCCTCAACTGTCTTGGAGGGACAGCGGGACCTGTGCAAGAGCTTGCCAAAGTCATCCAAATTAGGATCCCAAAGAGAAGAGAGTCCCGAGGTCCAGCAACCCTCAGAAAACACTGGAAATCACTGTGTTGAAGAAACACTCCCTCCCTTGAAGCTAGAGCATTGTGAGCCCTGAGCAAGAAGGGCAGAAGGGCGGCTCCTGGCTGAGACCATAAAGCAGCAGGCACTTAGCTTATGGTGGTGGAATTGAGCCCACAGTAAAAACAGGAAGAGCAAGTCCGATCTTGAAGTCTGGGAACAAGCCAGCAAACAGCGACCCTGCCTTGAGCTCCTGCCCCTAGTGTTCAGTGGTGCAGTGGCGTGCAAGTGTAAGCCAAGAAAACTCTTTTCTCCCCCAGGTTGTGTTCGCTCAGTGTGTCATCATAGCAACAGAAGAGTGACGAAAACACCGGCCATCTTTGTTTCTCTTCTTCAGGTATCTCCGCATCATGAAGGTTTTTTTTTTTCACATCAGTAAATACATTTCAATGATATTAAATGTCTAATGTAATATTTCTTTGCAGAGTTGTATTATCATTTATTTACTGAATAAATTATTCAGTAATAGTACAATCTTCTATTATTGGAGAATAATATTGCCTAGAAGGGAGTGGATGTTTTGTTACTATTATACAGCAGCAACTATCATCATTTTCTGGATATATTCCAATTAATGGGCAAAACCTGTGACCTTTCTAAGGACTCTGATCCTACCTACATCAGCTGGGGTAGACTAAATGTTAAAACAAACACTCTCCAAGTCTATGCAGCTTAACATAAGGATTTAACGGTGCCTGAGACTTCCTTTCTCTATATCTTCAATAATTAAGAGGATGGCACTTGTGTGTCCTTTTTCTGCAGATTCCCATGGAAAGCCACGGCTCTTCTGCACAGACAGATGCAGTGTGCCTGTTTCTGCCTTTGGAGAGGCCATCACTAGAGAACGGGACTCTGCATGCCTGACTCCTTTCAGAACAGCCACCCCATTACTGCATCCCAAGCTGGCTTGAACTTCTGGATCTTTCTCTGCTCCCCACCCTCCCTTCTCGTCCTTCCTTCAGAAAAAAAAAAAAAAAGGTGTTGTCCAAAAAAAATGAGCCACCTTCTCCTGAATCCAGCCCCAAGCTCCCTGCCCCAGCATCACCTCTGAATACAAGGTCACTTACCCATCCGAGCAGAAAAGACAGTTTTATATGGGGGGACGGGGTAGAGGCGGACACCAGGGAATAGAACGAGAAGGCAAAAATAGCATCTCAGTGTTGACTTGGCACACTGGCTTTGACCAAATCTCCCAGTGTCTTGTCCGTGGCATTTACTGTTCCAGCCCAGCATATAGCGAAGTCAGCAAGAGCAAGCTGTTTAGAAACTGTAATGGAAGCCAACAGAACTGTGAGAGATCTATTCCTGCCTGACTTCACGAGAACCCAGGTTGCTGAAGGCTGGCTCGCGTCTGAGCTGCTCCTTGTTTTGAAACTTAGTTACTGAAAAATAATGCTTTTGAATGGCCTCTTGCCCACATCCTTACTGGGCTCCCAGCTGTTGCCTAATGATTAGCCAGGGCTGGGCCCTTGCAAAGCAAGGTTTCTAGGGAGGTCGGCAAAAAGTCTTCAAAAAAAAAAAAAGCATACTTGCCCTAGGGCCTCTGAGAACTGATGGCCTAGAGTGAGATCAGCAGAGAAATCACAAACCAGACCAGCAGATTTCCCAAGCTGCTGATAGCATCAGCATTCCTAAAGACGGTACGTGTGTTTTCTTAAGAATGGACAGGTGCGTTGGCCTTCCCAATCCCAGCCTCCACTGCCTCCCCAAGAGGCAGCCTTGGACTCTGGACCTCCTGACGGAGTGACTCATACTAACTTATAACCTAGAAAAAGAAACAGGAAGTGGCTTAGGGAGGCAGAGTGCAGCCCAGGGAAGGGCCCTGGTGTCATTGGCCTCAGATGAGATGGTAAACACAGGCAGAAGTGTGGTATCTGCAGTGTTTTCCTGAAGTGGGTGTATGATCGTGTCTTTAGGGGTCACTGGTACTGGGCCAGTGACTCTTTCCAACGTGAGGCCCTGTGGGATGGTAAGCCCTTCTCTGCAGTGGCCTTGGGTCCTTGACCTGAATTGTATCAGGCCTTATGAACAGAAGTCCTCAATTTGATGGGAGTGGTAAATGCCAGTGACCCAGGTGTGTAGGAGGTAGAGACAGGAGGAGAGAGAGTTCCGAGTCATCTTTGACTACATAATGAATTCCAGGCCAACCTGGATCAATACACAAGATCCTGCCTCAATAAATAAACAGAGTGGAAGCCTTCAAGTACTTCCAATACTTCTTCCAAAAAGAACAACAATCTTTGATACCCTCTGGGCATTTTGGGAGCATGTCTAAAGCCCGTAGAAGCATTTCCTTTATATGTTGAGAAACAAAGGTCTACTGTGACCCTAGGTCCCCAGAGGAGTGCTCTAGTGGTGGGGTCGACACTGTCCTGGGTGTGGCCCTGGGGCCTTTTGACTGCAAGAAATGTGGCTGATGAGGGGCAAGAGAGCGGAGGGCTGGCCTCACAGTACTTACCCAAGCATCCTTTTCTGGTTCTCCCGGGGCTGAAGGGCAGTTCTCCCAGCTCCCCAGCCTCTCACTGATATCTTCCCACAGGCCTGCCTCCAGCAGACAGATCCTGAGGCCCCTGTTGTGGCAGAGTGGTACCAAGACACTGTGGGGCCCCTTCCCACGCAGACTCAGCACAACCACCTGCAATGGCCTCTTTAGCCCAGCGTCTCCAGGTACCAACTCTGGGAGGAAAGGCTGTTGCACAGACCGCTTCTTGGCCACTCAGCAGCCCTCCAGGCCCCAGGCTCCCCAGGTAGGCCTAAAGCACCTGCTAGTCTAGGCCAGCCCACAGAGTAAAGGTGTACCTTTTCAGCCTCCTCTGACCTCTGGAAATGAATCCGGAGGTAGAGGGGACCACTAGCCTGGAGAAGTCATTTGAGGCCTCACGCATCTCTTTGGGGGTGGGGGAGATTAGAAGGAGGCCAGCCCCAGATTATCAGGCTGTCTGGTCTCCTTCTGCAATGGCTCGCCACCATTACAAACATTGCCTCAGCCTTTCCGTGAGAAAAAGGGCTTGCTGCTTCAGGAAGCTGGGCTCCTGGTGCCCTTCATACCAGGCAGTGAAGGTCACTTCCGGTCATAGACCGGACAGAACTGGAATCCATTGGCATCTCCTCAGAGAGAATGCTGACTCTAAGGTAATGTCAAGAATGACCTTTACCCATGATCCTCTCCAGGTCTCTCCCAGCTCCTGATAAATCAAGTAGCTTTTGGGGGGCAGGGGAGAACAAACAAACCCCGTGATTTCATGGAGAGATGTTAAGGGCTGTTCTTTCCAGAGGCCACTTCCCAGCACCCACATGGCTGTTCACAGCTGTCTGTAACCCAAGTTCCAGGGGGTCTGACACCCTCTTTAGACCTCCACAGGTATCTGCATATACACACCTGTGCGTGCACACATTCTCTCTCTCTCTCTCTCTCTCTCCCTCCCTCCCTCTCTCTCTCCTAACTTTATAAAAAAGTGATTTATTTGAAAGGGCAACCCTGATTTATAGAACGGACCAATCCTCCTTAGTGTAAATACGCCCGAGTTCACAATGTTTGAACAACTGACTCACAGATGAACACTTACTTCTCATAAACCAAGAAGGGGAAACTCTAGCACAGCATTCCCTGTCCCTCAAAATCCCCAACCTGAGAATCACTTTCAGTTTCTCAGTCAGTAGTGGCTGGCCTTTGCCGGGATCACTGACTTGATGGTATCACAGCGGTGAAGGCTGAGGAACAGAACACAGGGGGTGATTTTTTTTTTTTCCTGTCTGCCAACGTGAAGATGAGTCTTCACTGTCCATCTCGCTGTCTCCTCTCCCCGGGCCTGGGGAGGCTGGGGGATCCCCCATCTCCTGAACCCTTGAGGCTGCACAGTGCTATCTGGGGGCACTCTCTCTCTCTCTTGCGCTTTCAGGAGGCAGAGGGCGCCTTCCCTTGCTTCCTCTTTAGGAGGCTGTGATCCTTAGCTGGAGACAAGAAGACCGGCTCCAGCCCAGTTGGAAGAGTTTTAAACGATGGTTTGAGAGCCACGCAGATTCTGGGCCCTGACTTTTAATTTGACAGCATGCTAAAATGGACTGTTTTCTTTCCTCTTCTTTTCCTGTGTAGCCCAGGTTGGCCTCAGTTTCTTTACATAGCCTCGAACCTCAACATCTCCTTCTCCCCCTCCCCACGTGCTGGGATCTCAGGCTTACATCACCACACCCTGTTTTATGTGGTGCTGCGAAACTGAACCTTGTGTACAGTAGGCAGGTATTCTATACCTGAGTTACATCTCTAGACCCTAAAATGGACTTTTTCTTTTAAAAACTGGCTTCAGGAAGATTCTGTTTCTAAAACCTAAAGCATCAGTTCTCAACCTGTGGGTCACAACCCCTTTGGGGTCATGTGACCCCTTCACAGGGGTCGCCTAAGGCCATGGGAAAACACGGAGATTTACATTGATTCATAACAATAGCAAAATTACAGTTATGAAGTAACAACGAAAATAATTTTATGGTTCAGGGTCACCACAACATGAGGAACTGTATTAAAGGGTTGCAGCATTAGGAAGGTTGAGAACCACTGGTCCAAAGGCTGAACAGCTCATACTGATTATTTCCAGATTTTTAGGGAGGTTTGTGAGCAAGACAGGGCAGGGTTGGTTGTTCTCATTAAGCTGAGTGTGACCCAATTTATCCACAGTGTTGACAGCTCTTTGATTTTTTCCTTTCCTTTTGGGGCCTGAGGATGATGTGGGGCCCAGAAGAGGGCGGGAACCCACTTTTCCTCTCCACCCACAGAGCAATGGGTTGTACTTTCAGATCTAAAACCACGGGGCATTTTCTGCTTTGCCACCCTCCTGGGTGTGCCCCTGGTTGGAGCTGGTTTTGTGAACCGTACCCTGGACACGAGAGTTCTCAGGGGCCTGCCTGAGAGCCCAGTTCTTCCCTGGGCTGTTCTGGGTGCCCTGCTCCTGACAGGTAGGTATGCAGCCTGGGAGAAGATGGCCTTGTCTTGTCAGTGCTGGGGAAGTCAGCTGAAGAGAAGAGTCTCACTGGAAATGTCCTTGAAACTGTCATCCGAACGGTATCCTGGCCCCTCGGGATCAGTCACTTCACAAATATTTATTGAGGATCCACTAGGTGTCACCAAGGGAGGTAAGCCCTCATGGGGCTTACAGTTTGGTTTTCAGGTAAGAGGTCCTTATGCAATGAGCAGGGGG
>CABHPP010147799.1:0-54210 GCA_902168425.1 Peromyscus attwateri | reverse complement strand
AGGAATTCCATGATGGGCAGGAAGGGGCTAGCTCCAGCGTCTCTACACTGTAGAGCCTACAGTGTGAGGCTTTGACTGGGAGCAGGGCCTGAGCATGAGTGCCGGCGTGGAGTTAACTGTCAGTCAATTCTTCCTTACCACCGTTTTTCAAAATGACCTTCATGGCCACCACAATATCTCTACTGGCTTGGCCCACCTCTGAGACAATGCCATTAAATTTAGTTTATCGACTTGCCAGGCAAAGGCATGGAGTGAGATTGAATCCAATCACTGGATCTTGTTACAAGTGCTGGTCCTGCCAGAGAGGAGAGAATTCCGGGAGATATTGAACCAAGTGATTAGTTGGATAAAACAGAATGTAGTGTGGTCTCAGTGGGGCACAGGGCACTGGAGACTCCAAGCAGGTCTCTCATTCAGGTAATGATGTAATTGGAATGTAAAGGACCTGGGTTGTGAGTCCAGAAGCATCAAACAGCATGCGCTTGGAATCCACTAATATCACATTAAAAAATACATGAGAAGATTGAGCCAGGATAACGAAGGCTCGAGTCTCCAGCCATACCTGTGGGTTATCTTCCTCACCACTAATAGGATGCCTGACAGAAACCACTTAGGGGTGGGGTGGGTGGGGGCTTGGGCTCACAGTTCAGTGCATACAGTCCATTCTGTCAGGTGAAGTGCGGTGGCTGGGAATCCATCGGAGGCAGCAGGAACTTGTCACACGGTTGGTTACATCTCTGTGGATCAAGGAACGGAGGCAGCTTAGGCCAAACCTGGAGGCCCTACCCCCACAGCCCCATGTCCAAAGGTTTCTACAACCTTCCAAAACAGTGCCACCATCTGTGGACCATGTTTAAACCCTTGAACCTTTGGGGGACATTTCACATCCAAACCATAACAAGCAACTGGAGTTCATGAGATGTGAACTACACTGTGGCCATGAACCTGAGCTGGCTTGAAATGAGAGGCAATAGTCCATAACAACTTCAGTTCTCCTATGATGAGAAAGCAATGCATTTAGCAAAAAATGAGGGGGTGTCTTTTAAAATCCCTGGAAGGTATAAATTAAATACAGGAATAACAAAATCAACTAAACACATAATATTAATGTGTTCGTGGTAAATTTAAGAATGAACTGGGTATTTGGTACTTGCTGGGTTTGCAAATGTAAAAGAGAATTTGACATATTTTGGATTACATTGTAAATGTGTAATTGAGTAATTGATTTGAGACTTGTGATTTTAAATTAAAAGTTGTAAGATAATTTGATTAGTTTTGTAAACAGCTTATTGAAATGTTTATGAGAATCCGGTATTCACTGTATTTATGATTCCGGATTATTAAATTTGCAGGAGTTAGTTAAGTGCTTGGAAAGGTTTTGCTTACTAGGTCAGGCATGGGAAGTACTCCAAGCAAACACAGGAAGCATCCACTTGCAAATGCACTTCAAAATGCTTAAAGGAATTTAATAAAATGAGTTATAATGAGTCTGTTTAAGGGAGTTTGGATTTGCAATTAGAGTATTCAAATTTGAAATTAAGCTTAAGGGCTTAGGAGGAAAACAGGGGCTTTAGTTGGTTCCTTTTTTGATACATCAAAAAAAAATAGTACCTTGAAGCCATCAAGAACTCCCTCTGACACTCATTATGTTTGAAAATCTGTCCATCATTGCTCTCTACCTCACACTTTGGTTGCTCAATGGTGAGCAGCGCTACCAGAATGCACCTCTTAGCTCTAACTAGCGCCAAGATACTTCAGCCTCCTTCCTGTTCCCAGATCCACCCTCGTGACTTCGCTGCCACCCCTCCCACCAACATCAGTCCTCACCCTAGTCACCCATCCACCTCCCAGAGTCTCCCTGTCTCCAGTCCTCTCTCATCTTTCTTTCCATGGGAAGAATTGCAGAGATGCTGCTGAGTGGCGAGTGGAGTCCAGCCTGCTTGGCTCAGGATGCCTTTGTGCACCTGCTGGCCTGCTGCGGGTGGTCCTTCTAGCTCTAGTTGCGGGTCCTCCTCTAGAAGGGCAGGCAACAGGATCTCTGTTAGCCCCGCCGGCTCTTATCGGCCATGCTCACTGATGGACTGGACATGTTCAGGGGACATGTCACCTCTCCTCTCTGCCTTCCACCTCTTCGCTGCACCTCTGAGATCTGAGTTAGGTACAGAGACCATCACTATGGTACGGTTGGCGGTGGGGTAACCACTGCCCTTCCTACCCCAGAGCTCACCACTTTCCTCTAAAGATCTCATCACCCTGAGGTAACTCAGCCTCTGGCATTCCTGGGCATCATTTGGCGACTGAGAAAGCGAGATAAGGCTACCCTTTGTAGCTCAAGCATGGGGGCAAGTGACCCCAAGTAAACCCTCCCCCTCTCTGAGCCCAGTTCCCCTTAACCCCTTACAAAGCAAAAGAGACTTTTTCAGTCAGCTAAGCCACTTCCAAGTCTTTGTCTGAGAAATGCACTCTTTCATGTGCACAAAAAGACCCAAATAAGGACGGACCCTTGCTATGGACAGTGAGTGATGTCAGCCCAAATGTCAGTCAACGGAGGAACCCTTGAATAAATTCATATAAAACACATAGACTGTGTTAGTCAGGGTCCAGCCAAGAAATGCAATTAGCACCAGTTATTTCTCCAATAACATTCTGTTACAAATTTTTTTTTTTAAAAACACACAGGAACATTGAAAAAACAACGTGAACACCCACAGGCTCATGAAAACTAACACTTGGCCTAATTTCAGTCACCATCCAGCCGTCCAGCCACCTGTCTACCCACCTGAGTTTGTGGGTGCATTTCCACAGAAGGCAAAGACAGCAATATGCTTTACCTAGAAACACTTCAACACGTATATCATTACCCAGAGTCCCATATGTGTTTACATTTTTAAAGTAAATTTTCATACAAGTAAATGCACAGGTCTTAGGCCTGCTATTCCAGGGATTTGGGTAGTCTTCCACCTGTGTAGATGAAAGCTCCCATCAAGACTCAGAGCACAGCCACGGCAGGAGGTTCCCTGGCACTCTTTCCAAATTGACTCCACTGTAAGCAGGGCTCTGACTCTTCACCTTGGCTTTGTCTCTTCTAGAGCATCCTAAATAGAGTCCTGTTGTGTGTGGCATACTCCAGTCAGCCCACTGTTTTGAAGAGTTTCCTGGGATGCTATGTATGATGATGGTTTATGTCTTGCTTTTGTCCAGTGACTGATCCATTGTGGACCATAGTTTGTCCTGTTGATGGAAACGTGGGATGTTTCTGGTTTATCATGAATATCATGAATAAAGCTTTCATGTACTAGATGTCTTAAACACTTCTTTTTGTGCTCACATGTTTTCAGTTGCCTTGGGTAAATCCCTAAGACTGAATTTTGCTTGTTTATAAAGGAGATAAAGCTTAAATTTAGGACAGGGGCAGAGGGTTGCTCACCCCACGCATCACGGGCTTTTGCATCCTCCCACACACTGGAATAAATTTGTTCTTTATAAATTACTCAGTCTCAGGTGTTCTGTTACAGCAGCAAGGATGGATTAAGACAACGAGTGTTCTGTAAACATTAGTATGAGGCTGCCGTTTAGTCTAGGGGCAAAGCCTGTGCCCAGTTCCTCTACCAGCCCCCAACACACACACACACACACACACACACACACACACACACACACAGCTGGTCTGCAGCTATGAGGTGCTTCATACTGGTTGCCAAATAAGGAATACCAATGCCTTTGGCCATTGGAAGTTTGCTCCTGGGTCACAGGATTTGTGAAGAGGCAGGTCTGGTGGGTCTAGTGTGCCTGGATCTAACTCTACCTCCAGCCACAGGAGTGTTTACTTTCCAAGCCTCTTCCCAGTTATCCTGATCCAGGCAGGGTGGCCACAGCAAGGCCTCACTGGCCACAATTGTGGCTTCAAAATCACCCTCCTTGTTTAGACTCCGTTTCTAAAGCCAGACCTCTGTGGCCAGCTAATGGTGTCCGTGGAGACAGCGGAGGCTGCAGTGTGCAGCCTGGCCTGGAAGATACTCAGACAGCACTTTGCTGGAGCACTTTGGCCTGAAGTCAAGAGAGGTTGGTGAGCACATCCCAAGAGGACAGGGGGCCTGGAAGTCAGCTCTGAAGGACTCCATGCACAGTTCTCCTGCAGGCACCTCCTCCTCCTGTGTTGAGATGTGGGACAAGCCCAGAGGGTCCTGTCACGAGGCTTGCAATCTAGGGCTGATGCCTGCTGTCACTCATTCCCAGAATAGCAGGTCCTGAGCCTGAGCAGGGATCACCTGGAAGGACCGGCTGTGTGCCAGCGGGTCTGGCTAGTCTAGGAACCATGGTGAAAGCCATTGGTCTAGGAGGCTGCCTTCTGCCTAGGAAGATGGAATAGAGTCCAAGGCTAATATTACCTTCTGGAAGAAAACAGAGGAGACAAGCTGAATGACAAGCAGTCATGTGGATGAGGTAGAGGGAAGAAAGTTGGGACAGAAAAAGGGACTTCCTGAACAGATTCAGACCAGAGTGAGGGACAAGCAAGCCATGTGGAGGGAACACGGAGTCACTGGTTTGTACAAGTGCTGGGTCAGCACCTGCAGGACCCTGAGGGACAGTCACTTTAAACGCTCTGCTGTAGCGTCTGGCTTGCACCACTCCAGTCCCAGCTCTTCCTCAGGCACTCCAGAATCCACCCCCTGTGGGGCTCAGTGTTCTCATGGAAAATTCCTCTTGGTTTGAAGGCAGCACTGGAAAGCCCGGGCCAGGAGGAAGGTGTGGGGGTGGGGAGGGTATGTGTGTTGGGGGGGATGCATGTGGGTGTGTGTGTGTGTGTGCATGGGTATGTTGTGGGGGGGTGCCTGTGTGTATGAGAGAGTGTGTGAGTATGAGTATGTGTGTGAGTGTGTGTACGTGACAGAGAGAGACAGACAGACAAACACAGAGAAAGAAAGAGACAGAAAGAGACAGAGAGACAGAGAAACAAGAAAGATGGTAGACACCGGACCTATGAAGACCTCCAGACTCCCTGCTAAACGCTTTACCCCTTAGACCACAGCATCACCACTATCTATGGAGTTTTATGAAACCAGGGCCCACAATACAATAACTATAGTTGACAACAATGAATTGATCATTTCAAATGATTGGCAGAAAGGATTTTTGCCTGTTCCTAACAAAGAAAGATCAGTGTTTGAGGTGATGGGTATGCCAATAACCCTGATTTGATCAGTACACACTTGCACATGGATTGAAATCTCACATGTAGTCCATAACTAGGTTTAAATTAAACCTAGTTTAAATGTAAACCTTTTAAAAAATTGCTTGCGCCTAGGTCACACCCCTGAATCTGCATACAACAAGATCGCAGAATGATGTGGGCGCAGAGACACTGGGTCACATGGAGAGAATTCGGTACCGAAGCCTGAGACTGGGATTATGTCTCAAAGGGGAAATGCTTGGTGTACAAGCATGAGGACCTGAACTCTGACCCCCAGCACCCACGTGACAAGCTGGGTGTGCGTGCTGGCTGCTCTTATATCAACGACACACAAACTAGAGTTATCTGAAAGTAGGAAACCTTAATTGAGAAAATGTCTCCATAACATCTTGCTGTAGGGTATTTTCTTAATTAATGGCTGATGTAAGAGGGCCCAGTCAATTGTGGGTGGTGCCATCCCTGGGTTGGTGGTCCTAGGTTCTACAAGAAAGCAGGTTGAGCAAAGTCATGAGGAGCAAGCGAGTAAGCAGCACCCCTCCATGGCCTCTGCATCAGCTCCTGCTCCAGGTTCCTGCCCTGTGTGAATTCCTGTCCTGACTTCCTTCAATGAAAAATAGCAATATGGAAGCATACACCAAATAAACCCTTTCCTCCTCAACTTGCTTTTTGGTCATGGTGTTTCTTTGCAGAAATAGAAATCCTAACTGGGACAGTGTGGACACATAGACCTGTAATCTTAGTGTAGGAGGTGGAGACAGGCTGACCCCAGGAGCTCACTAGCCAGCTACTCTGGTGAGAGGTAGTTTCTGTGAGAGATCCTGTTTCAAACAGAAGGTGGAGAGTGATGGAGGAAGACCAACCTCAGCCTCTGGATGCCACAGTCATGCACGTCTCTCTCTCTCTCTCTCTCTCTCTCTCACACACACACACACACACACACACACACAACTGGTACCTGGTTCCTGCCCTAGAGGTTCTTACAGAAGTTCCTGGTTCGGTACTGTTTTGTTATATGTAATTTTACTATGTTAAAGTTAAAACCTTCCTTTTTAATTAAACAGAGAAGGGGAGGTGCTGTGGACGTCTTTCTGTATACTATGAATATGTGTTGCTCTGACTGGTTGATAAATAAAATGTGGATTGGCCAGTAGCCAGGCAGGAAGTATAGGCAGGGCAAGAAGAGAAGAGAATTCTGGGAAGAGGAAGGCTGAGTCAGGAGATGCCAGCCCGCCATCCAGGGAGCAGCATGTAACAGCACACAAGTAAAGCCACAGAACACGTGGCAACATATGGATTAACAGAAATGGGCTGAGTTTAAATATAAGAGCTAGTCAGTGGTAGGCCTGAGCTAATGGCTGAGCAGTTTTAAATAATACTAAGCCTCTGTGTGATTATTTTATAAGCAGGCCATGGGACTGCAGGGCCCAGGCAGGACTGGAGAAACTTCCAGCTATACCTGGTTCCTGCCCTAGAGGTTCTTACAGAAATTTCTGGTTCAGTGTAGCCTTGAAGCTTTGACCCTGCCCCCTCTGATGAGCTTCCTAGTCTGAGCACCAGATTGGTTCAGATGGCTTCTCAGGACCCAGGACCAGTGCTGACAGCAGCATAGCATAGTGGACTTCATGCATGGTTGTGGTATCTGCAGCATAAGTTCTAATCCTGACTCTTGCTCACTAACCAGATCTGTGGCCTTGACGGATGGTTTTCTTGCTGTTTCCTCAAGAGCAAACTGGGAATACTCACAAGCAATTTTACTTGGCGTTAGCATAAATTTAGTGTGGCGTTGCTGAAATCCATCTTTGTCTTAGGAAAGCAGGAACCTGAATTAATGCCCTCTTGCTCCTCCTGTGAGTGCCATAGTTCTTGAGAAATAGCTGTCTGAGGCTTTGCAACCCCAAGGGTCTTGGTTAACCTTTAGGTCATGGATCCTCAATTTTATCCCTCAGAAAGCTGAGACCTCTCTGGGCTTCAAATTAAGAGTATGAATGGCACGCCGGGCGGTGGTGGCGCACGCCTTTAATCCCAGTACTCGGGAGGCAGAGCCAGGCAGCTCTGGTCTACAGAGTGAGATCCAGGACAGGCACCAAAACTACACAGAGAAACCCTGTCTTGAAAAAACCAGAAACAACAACAACAACAACGAGTGTGAATGGCTAAGAGGCTGCTGTTCTTCAAATATGTGCCCCATGGATCGTGTATTGAGAACTTAATGCCCAAAGCAACTGCATTGGGAGGCAGGCACCAGGGTTCAAAGAGTGGTTGATGCCACTACTGAGTGAGTTTGTTCCTGGTAGAAGGACAAATTCAGTCCCCTCTTGCTGTCCCTTGCCTGTTTTCTGTCAAGGGATAACACAGGAAGGATGTCCCCAGATGTATCTTTCTGATCTTGCACTTCCTGGCCTCTAGAACTATGAACCAGCACATTTTTGTTCATTAAAAACACTCCAGTCTAGGGCTGGAGAGATGGCTCAACAGTCCTGCTCTCCCAGAGGACCTGAGTTCAGTTCCCACTGCTGATGTCAAATGGCTCAAAGCCTGTGACTCCAGCTCCAAGGGATCCAGTGCCCTCTTCTGGCCTCCTTGGGCACCTGCAGTCATGTGTACACACACCTACACATAGACATTTATTTTAAAAATAAAAATAATCTTTAAAAACATAAAAAATAACAATAATAAAAAACCTCCTAGACTGAGGTATTCTGTGATAGTAACACAAAATAGGCTCGAACTGGGGCCTTTTGTTCAACACAGTGGTTGCTTCCGGTGGAAATCCCGCCTTGCCTCTCTCAGCCCACTTCTTCCGCCTCTCCATGTAATTACAGCTCCAGCCCCTACTTCCAGAAGTCTCTTCTCTCTGCCTGCTCCCCCTCCTCAAACATTAGTTTTGGCTCAGGGGTCACATCTGTAGGAAGCCTTCCTTGAACCACCCCTTCCAAGCCCAGGTTAGGGGTTTCCTAACCTTCAAATCTCTAAAGCCCTTAACTGGATAGTGGACAATCACCAACTAGATGGGGACAGTCCTGGGGACACTCTCCATTTCTACCTTTGTGTCCACACGAAATATGTGCCTGTGGGATGACATCCAGAATCTGTGGCCAGAACTTACAGCTAATTTTTACTCCAAAAGCCTAACCATCTCTAGTCAGCTCAGTGTGTGGAAGGCGACTGTAGCAGGAAGGAGAAGGGTCCCACTTATCCAGACATCTTCCCTCCTGACATGACCTGGGTGATTTGATTGCTGAACAAACAGAGCTCTTCAGATGCCCAAAGGTCAGTGGGTCTGTGGGTCTGGGTGAACCTCAGCTCCAGCCTCAGCTTAGAAAGTAATTTCCCTCCTCCTGCTCTTCCCTGGGACAAGGGCAGAGCAGGAATGGTCCCTAAACCACCACAAGAGGAACATGGACGTTGTTTACTAAGGTCTCCTTGGCACATTGGGGGAGGGGCTCTTGATAAATATTTGTTCATATGAGATAAAGGAATCACCTGGCTTCACAAAACTGGAGCTTCAAAACTGGGGTTCCTGCCTTCTTATGTAAAGCCTCTTTCCTCTACCCTAGGGGTACACTATTTCACCTTTGAAGAATTCATACTTCCAAATGTACCAACTTTCCATGCCCCTCCACTCACACTTACACATCTTTTCAAGGACCAGCCCTGGTGACCAACCCATGCCCTGGGAACACATTTTTCTGCAGCCCAGCACCCTCTCTGCCTTTGGCTTCTGAATGGCCAAGGGACAGAAATGACTGAGAATCCAGGGGCACAGTCCCTTCCCTCCAGCTCTGGGGAGGTTGCTAGCTGCCTACTGTGCTGTAGGAACAAATTGAGGGCCCCCAACCCCAACTAATCCTCACTTAGGTCTCAATGAGAAGAACCAAGAGAGCTCAGCCAGGTACCACACACCTAAGTTGCTTCTGAGTCGAGTGGGGACAGGTGGTGGCGGCCACACAGCAATGGCTGAGGGCAGCTTGGTTACAGTGAGAAGCACCCGCTCCCTGACTGGCTAGCAGCAAAGAAGAAGAAGAAGCAACATCTGTGAGAGAAGTCAATGACCAGCTTCCAGCCACAGGTCCAGGTTCCTTTCAATACTTGCTGTGAACAGGACAGCGATGGATGGCCCAGGAATAAAAAAAAAAAAAAAAAAAAAACCACTTGAATTCTAGTCTTAGTACCAACTGACTGACCTTGGGTAAGTCAACCCAATCCATTCAGAACATTCTGGGAGAATTGCCCTAAAGGAATATAATAGGTAATGACAGAAACTCTTACTCTCTCAGTCTCTGAGTTGCCAGCACACTGACTGCTGTCCTTCAGTCTCCAGAGCAAGCTGCACACCTCCATTACAGATGCACACATAGGCGGAGGGATTAGGCGGCTGCCCATGGTCGACAGGCATCTTGAAGACTCCAGGGCTTGAATCCAGGATGTCTGGCTGAAACCCTAGGTTTGCTTACTCTTTGATTTTATGTTTTCAGTTTATTACCAGTTAACTGATATTTCTGATTTGATTGCTCAGGAGTCCCATGAATGAGTCAGCAGACAAAGTCCCGGGCCTCTGACTCCAGATGCCCAGAGTTACATCGGGAACCAGTCACACACTTTACGACCAAATCAGCTGGCAATGGTGCACATGAAAGTACCATAGAAATTACCAAGTACCAGAGGAATGACAGTTACAGGCTATGGTCCTTTCCTTACTAGATGTTCCTAAATATTCTGGATGGAATGGACTTGCCCAAGGTCACTAGGTATTATCCCCAGTTAGTGGTGCTACTTTAGAAGGTTGTAGAATCTTGAGAAGGAAGAGCTTTGCTGGAGGAAGTGGGTTGCTGGGGGCGGGGCTTGAGGTCTTACAGCCCAGCCCCATTCCTGTTCAGTCTCTACTTCCTGCTCCTGCAGACATACTTTCCCAATCATGACAGACTGTATCCTCTTGAACTGAGTGCCAGGGTGAACCCTTCTCCCTGAAGTTGCTTTTTCTCAAGGATCTGATCACAGCAGCGAGAGAAGTGTTAGCGAGATCACTTAGTGAGCCGAGAGTAAGACCGCAGAGAGTAGACGATGCCTTCCAGCGGAGAGGAAGACTTTGAGAGAAAGGAGGGAGGAAACTCAGCCTGGCGGGATAAGCGGTGTCATGGTGGCAAGGACAGAGGCGTGCAGGGGCAAAGATGCACCATCACCAAATGTTCAGTGTAGAGAGGTCAGAGGGCCCTCAGGAGAAAATAAAGAGCAAAACAGGGGGCAGGGCCAGTGACCCAGAGGCGGGCAGGCTACAGCCAGCCAACTGGAGTGAGAGACTGTGCCTGCCTGTGACTGTGAAACTTTGAGAGGCTTTAAACCTGTCATCCAGCCCAGATTTACTTTAAAGATTAACTTCAGGTGAATTTTAGCAGCTTATATTGATAGTATTTATTATAAAGACAAAAGGTTTATTATTCTAACCATGATCGCTGTCCCCATTGCTCTGGAGGCTGTATGTTATACCAATGAGCATGTTCTGAGACAAAGTTGCTCCCCTCAGGGCCTCAGGACATGACTGCGTGACCCCATACTATGTGGGCTCCTTATGAAAATGGTGACAGGCAAAGGAACAAACATCACCTTTAGTCACACTGTCCAGGGACAACCAATAGTTCCTAAATGCCACTGCACAGTTAATATTCTATTCCTTTATTGCCTATTTCAAGAATCCCTCAAGGACTGAAAAGATGGGAAGCTAAGAGCATTTGCAGCTTTTTCAGAGGATCTGCGTTCAATTCCCAGCACCCACATCAGGGTGTTCATAATCATCTGTAATTCCAACTCCAGGGGACCTGATGGCTCTGGCCTCTGCAGACACCTGTACTCCTGTACATACCCACAGACAGACAGACAGACAGACAGACAGACAGACACACACACACACACACACACACACACACACACACACACACACACATGCCTACCTACACATACTGAAAATAATAAAAATAAATCTTTAAAAAATACCGTCCATAGCATTAAATATTCTTCTATTGTGATTCTAATTTTGGGCTCCACAGACTCCTTCCAAGATCTGATAAGCAGACTCTCCCCACACAATGCCATCCCCAAACACACGCCAGTCGTGTGTGCCAGGCCCGGGATTGCCAGATATTTGGCTTTTTCCAGAGAGCCAGGAATCCTTTTTTTTTTTTCCTTCCTTGTGTGTGAAATCTTCCAATTTTGCAAGGTTGGCAACTAACTCAACATACTAAAAATAAAACAAAAGCACTATGGGGACAAATCGGCTCATCGGAGGTCTCCATCTGTTCCAGGGACGTTCATTTATAATCTCTGGCCAAGGCCAAGGTAAAAGAAAGGCATTTAGGGTTTATGGTGGGTCCAACTTCACCTCCCGTTATGCACCTCCTTCTGCCTCCAAAGCACTCGCTCCGGTTTTCACTCCTGGCTTGTGCCACGTTCTCCACATGAAGCACCTGCTCGCCCCTAACGCTCCCGCTGTTTGACCGTTCTTGGACGCTGGCCATACCTCTCTCTGCTCCCTGCTATCTGGAGTCCTACCTCTAGTTCCCTGCTAGAGATTCATCTCTACGTGTCCCCCTCCTCCCCCAACCAAGGACCCCACGGAGCCAGCCTCTGCCAACAGGGAAAGGTGACAGAACCATCAGCATCCATCCCAGTCAAGTGAATTCTTCCCTCCCTCAGCAGAAGGATGGATAATTACAGGCTGGCTCCAGCAATCTGCTATGCGCTCGCCCCTCAGGGTGTGTGAATTTCTGTGAAATTCTTATCAAGGGGAAAGCAGACAGTAACTCTAAAAAGGACTTAAAGGAAGGAGGGGCAAAGAAAGAAAAGCTTTTGCCGGAAGCTTTGGTGGTGACCTTTGAGCCATGGGAAGAGGTAATAGAATGGCCTGGTGCCGGAAGACCATGGGCAGCCCAGCCCTGCCCTGACATGATTTGGTGCAGGCCTCTTCCCTTCTCTGCACAGCAAAGGGCATGATCGTGCCACTTCTCTGAAGTGATAAGGTTCTGTGTGGCAGCCAAGGGCTTTTAGTGTCTCTGCTTAACCCAGACTTGGGCTTTCTGGGCTCACCGATGGTGTATCCCCTCCCCTGCATCCTCCAGAAGAAAAGGGCTAAGCTAGGAACTGTCATCTAGGACCCATTAGCTCAGCTGCCCCTGCTAACCTTGGTGGTGATGGCTGGCTGATGTCCTGCAAAATACCTCCAGGCCACTGTAGATACAAGTGGACAGAGCCCAGGACCTGCTTTAGACTCTTTCTGAGGCAGTGAGAAGCAGGACTGAAGCAGTTGGTATCTTTAGAGCCCTCCACAGGCAACTAAATCTCTCTGAGCCTCAGTTTCTCCATCAGCAGGAGATGAACAACAAATCCCATTCCATTGTGATTTTAACATTAAAAATCCAGTTCAGAAGGTAAAGGCACTAGCCCCTCCAGTCTGAAGACCCCTAAACCCAAATTAAAAGTGGGGGTGGGGGAGTGCAGTGCTGTACTGAGAATTTTCTTTGGGCCACCAACCAGCTCCCAAATAAAGACACTGAGACTTATTATTAACTATGAATGCTTGGCCTTAGCTGAGGCTTGTACCACTAGCCCTCTTAACTTAATTTAACCTGTTTCTATTCATCTACATTTTGCCTTGGGACTTTTTACCTTTCTTTTATTCCGTATGTCCTACTTTCCTGCTTCCTCCGTGTTTGTCTGTCTGTCTGCTTCCTGGTGTCTCCCTAGTGTCACTTTTTCTTTCTTCCTTTTCCTAAGCCTAAATTACTCCTCCTACTCACTCTCCCTGCCCAGTAAGTCCCGCCTATACCTCCTCCGTTGCTATTGGCTGTTTAGCTTTTTGTTAGACCAATCAGGTGCCTTAGGCAGGCAAGGTAAAACAGCAACACATCTTCACATAATTAAACAAATGCAACGCATCTTTACACAGCTAAACAAATGCAACACATCTTTACATAGTTAAGCAAATATTCTGCAACACAGTGGTGTGCATCTGTGATCCCAGCACTCCTACTACAAGATGGGAGGAAGGAACCGCAAGGAGAATGGCCTAGAAGCTCACAGACCAGCTAGCCTGGAGTACACAGGGCATCAGCTGAAACCAGAGAGACCCTGTCTTAGCATGTTAGAAGGTGAGAACCAACCCACCAAAGTTGTCCTGTGATGGCCACATGTGTGCTATGTCACCCCCACACCCACACACATACCATTAATTAATTAAAAAACCCAAAGCAGTACATTTACTTGAAAAAAAAAATCCAGCACAAAGCTCAACACATGTTAGATGCCTGATAAGTGTTAGGTCTCTGCCTTGTGAGGTGCAGCTTGACATGAACAGGTTAAGCGTGGACATCACCCCAGGTAGGGCCACAGACGTCAGGATTTATCTTCAACAGAAGACGGCGCCAGACTGAAGAGCCTAGAGAAAGTCAACTCAATGGGACAAGGACTGCAGCGGGGAGTCTGGAGGCAGCAGGGAGACGTGAAGCTGTTTGAGATGATACCACCTGAGTGTCAGAGATTGGTGCAGGGGGTCAAAACTGGGAGCCAAGGGACGGAGCCTCGCTCTGGGCAGGAACCTGCTGACACTTACCAATGCCAAGAGCTGCCCAATGCCCAGTTGACAGTGAGGAAACTGAGGCATGCTAGAAGACCAGCACTAAGAGGCAGGGCCAGGACCTGGGTTCCCCAGTTTTTCCTGGGCACCCACTGACTTCCAGGAGATAACACCAGCAGGCAGGATGGAGAGACAGCGTCGAGCACACAGCCCCGAGATCTAAGGAATCCAACAGCTATGGATTCAAACGTTGCCCTCCACCTGCACACAGGTCGCTTGTGCCATGCACTGTCCACCCCCCAAAGGCCACTTAGCACCACTACTTTCAAAATCAGTCACTAAGTTCCTGCCTGTCTTTTTTCCCATCTGAGTTGATGCACTCAACATGTTTGCTCCCCGCCCCCTGGTCTCTTTCTTCTTCCCCCATGTATCACTTGTCCCACCACGGAACCCTTAAATCCTAACTCAGCAGCTGGGCCACAGTAGGGTCTCCATAATTGCACATTAAGGAAGGATGGATTCATGGTGAGATATCCTTTGACCGGATCCTGTGCCAGGAGTTGGGAATACAAAGAAGGGTCTGAGTGGTCCCTCCTACTAACTAGTGGTGTGGCTTTGCTACTGCTGCTTGGGTTCCCTTGGTCATTCCCCATGGCGCAAGATCCAGCCCAGAGCAGCAGCTCAGAGACCATGGTGTCAGGTGAGCAGAGAGGCAGAAGTCTTAACTCTGCCTCTGACCCCTCCCCAACCCCTGCGCCCTTGCTCCCGCCCCCACCCGGAAGACCTTTTTGAGAGCTAGGGCAGAAACCTGGGGCATCGCACACAAAGGCAAGTGCTCGACCATGAAGCTGCATTCCCAGCCCTCGTTTTCAGACAGGACTTCGCTGTGTGGCCCACGCTAACCTCAATTACACAAACCTCCTGCCTCTGCCTCTCAAATGCTGGGCTGACAAGTGTGTGTCACATATTAGGCTGACCTCGAGGCATTCTGAGCTTGATGAAAAGTTAATAAAGTTGAGTAGCCCATAATCGGGACCTGCTACAGCCTCTTGACTTCTGTCTCGCCATCTCTCTGAGTCTCTCCCTCTCAGCAGCCACCATTCTCCTCTCTTCCTTGGCCTCTTCTCTCTCTTTCCTAATGTCAGCTCTAGTTCATAATTTTGCTCATAATCTGTAAATTATCTTAAAAATAAAGGTAAGTGCTAAGTCACATGCCCAACATCTGATCAAGATGTTTGCTGGCAACCATCAACAGAAAATGCAATCAACCTGGGCTAAAAGGCCGTATGATGGGAATTTTCATTGACTGAAAATTGACTCAAGAGTCAGACTTCTTGACACGACTCTGGTTTACTCAATAGAGCCCAGGAAATGTGAACTTGGTGAAAACGGAGACCATGGAAGAAAAGCCACAGTGGCAGATACCGTGATGAGTCAGTTAAGCAAAAGCCATCAATAAACCAAGTCCCTGTGACGAAATGACATCCTTGTGGGAATCACGTCAGTAAGGTTAAAACGGGAATGGGGGAACCTGAGCAACAAACCACAGACGAAAGTGACCAAGAGAGCCAGTTCGTTCTGTGGTGCTCGCTTTTAAAACTGCTGTCTGCATAGACATTAATCAGTGTTGAAAGGCATCTTATTAAAATGTTGAGAGCCGCTGATGAGTACACAGACCTGTGCAGAGAGAGGGGACATGGATGGGTGGCCTTGGTTTACCTACCTGCTGTCTTATTACCCACCGTGTGCCGTCAGCTGCCTGCAACGAACTGCCCCGATTCTTCCTGATTTGTGGTTTTTGTACTTTAAAGGACTTGAGTTTTTACACTAATCACTACCTTCTAAATCAATTAATGAGACTTAAAAGGTCATTTATCACCGAAAATTGCAACAGGAATCACCAATGCACTCCATCAGCTTGCAGACGCTAAGGAATTGTGTCCTGCATTGATAATTGCACCCCCGCTTTAATGAGATTCTTATTAACATATACATTATTAATTAGACCATTAATGCAGATGTCATTCTGAGTCACACTAGGATTCCCGACGGCTCGTGTGGTTATTAAACCTTTCTAATTTGCACAATGAATTAATATTATATTAAAGGTTCTCTCCACTGTGTATACAAAATTAAACGCTCACTTTCGACACCGCACCCACAGCATCCACTCATAGTCGATAAGGAAAGGAATAAGGGGGAGGCGTTGCCATCCTAAGACCTGAGAGCTTCCAGCCTTGCAAATGAGTGGCAGTAGAGGGTGAAGGGTAAGCCGAGGGAGTGGGGAGTAGACTGGAGTCCCTACCCATACCCCCTATGCTCAGGGGGGACCTCCTGTCTTTAATTAGCAGGGTTTCCTAATGTGTCTCAAATACAATGTCCCCATTTTTTCCATATTGTAAAATCATTTATTCCTTGTAAATCGTGTCAGAAATATGCATAAGCAAAGCAGTGTGAATATTTTCAATACTTCCCTATTCTCTCAGCATTCAGTAATTACCTCTCTGAGGGTTCTCGCACAGAATCTTAGTTGTCTATGGTTAAAAAGGCATCCTCTTATGTGAATAGAATACTCTGTACAGCTTCATAGTCTGTCTTCATAACTTAGAATTGCATGAACGCTTCCCCATACCACTGCATACTCTTGTGAAGCATGAATAATTGCCACGTTATATACATCCATGGACGTCACTCCTAAATGGCTGTAGGATGCTGGCCAGTGGGCTGGACTCCTGACACCAATTAGTCCTTACGACACTAACCTGGATATTGCCATGAAAGTTTTTGATAGATGTGACGAAAAGCCATCCTTAGTTGGCTTTGAAGGGAATTTGTCTCGGATAACCCAGTGAGCCTAATCAAACTATGTGTAAGTCCCTAAGGGTAGACGCGTTGCTTCCCCGAGAAAGAAGAGAGTCCACCAATGAATGCCTGTCTTGTTTGGAGATCTATCCTGAAGACTGCAGACTCATCATGGAAGCCCTGCTATTTCCCTGGCCAATTACTGGCAATACAGGAAATTAACCCTGTTATGGCCCTCTCATAGAGACATACATTTATGTCTTAGTATACATGAGGAATTGGTTCCAGGATTCTAGAGGATGCCCAAATATCTGGATGCTTAATTCCCTTGTGTAAAAAAAAAAAAAAAAAAAAAAAAAAAAAACCCTCCTCCTGTATACTTTAAAAATGTATTTATTTTAAAGTGTGTGTGTGCATGCGTGTGTGTGTGTGTGTGTGTGTGTGTGTGTGTGTGTGTGTGTGTTTGTGTGTGCAGTTGCCCAAGGAGGCCAGAAGAAGATATTGGGTCCCCTAGAGCTGGAGTTACAGGTGGTTATGAGCCACTGGTGTGGGCACTGGGGACCATACTTGGGTCCTCTGGAAGAGCAGTATATGCTCTTAACCACTTAGCCATCTCTCCAGCCCCTCCCACATGCTTTAAGTTAGCTCTAGGTTACCCACAATACCTAACATAATGTAAATGCTATGTAGATAGTTGTTACACTGTATTGTTTAGGGAGCAAAGACAAGAAAAATATCTGTACATGTTGAATACAGATGCAATTCTATTTCTGAATATCTTTTGTCTACAATTGGTTAAAATTCCCAGATGCAAATACGGGTTAATGTGGGTTCATGGAGTGGGAGCTGGGGGGGAGATCTTCAAAGGCTGTCACGTTGGGTAACACTGCCATGGGGTCTGGCTGCCACACCTCCCAACAACCCACCAATATAGAAGACCACCGTGTGTGTGTGTGTGTGTGTGTGTGTGTGTGTGTGTGTGTGTGTGTGCAGTTAAATATATAAATCCCTGCTGGATCTCTTCATAAATCTTTTTTATATGGCTGTACCATTCATTATGGACCCAAACATAGCACCAGGCTTTTTGCAGCTAGTCTTGCTGCTAGCTTGGTATGGCTTCTCCTATCTCAGGCTGGAGCTGCCCGTCCAGGTATACTGTTGTCTGTCTTATTCCATCATGAAGACGCCCTGAACAGCGCAGGGCACGAAGGGAAGCCACTGTTGTCGGGAGGGTGTGGTGGTCAGAGCCCATGGCAGTGTTACCCGACTTGACAGCCTTTGAAGATCTCCCCACGAGTTCTCACTCCACGAACCCACATTATCAGTCAACTGTGGTCCGTTTCTCCACCTTACACTCCACGAACCCACTTTATCAGTCAGCTGTGGTCCGTTTCTCCGCCTTACGCCCACGCCTATGACTAAGAGCATGGTACCAGTTACAGCTTCTCCAGCCCTTTCACGTTCTCCTTTGAGAACTCCCACCTGCAAACAATTGTGCCCTAACACCCTCTGTCTGGTCCTTTATCCCTGCCACACTTGTAATGGCTGCTTTCCTGTGGAAAACCCAAGGAGTTCAAGGAAGCTGATCCTTAAGAATGAGAATGTGGCCAAGTGATGGTGGCGCACGCCTTTGATCCCAGGACTCTGGAGGCAGAGGCAGGCGGATCTCTGACAGTTAGAGGCCAGCCTGGTCTACAGAGTGAGTTCCAGGACAGGCTCCAAAGCTAGAGAGAAACCCTGTCTCAAAAAAAAAAAAAAAAAAAAAAAAAAAGAGGATGAGAATGTGTGACATCATCTTTAGTCCCAGCACTAGGGAGGCAGAGGCAGGCAGACCTCTGAGTTCAAGACCAGCCTGCTCTACAGAGTAAGTTACAGGATAGCCAGGGCTGCACAGAGAAATCCTGTCTCGAACCCTCCACGCACGCCGCCCCCGCCCCCCCCACACACACACAAAGAATGAGAATGTGACATTCTTTCCCTAATATTAGGATTAAGGGCCTTTATGACACTGTGGCTATGTCATAACCTACAACACAAATGGACCAGATATTTGCCTAAATTGTCCCTTCAGTCCCCTGAAGACAGGCACCTGTGGAAAGAAAGGCGGCTAGTGATCAGCTGGCCACCAAGGTAAATAGGACCTTACAGAAGAAACAGGCTGAGGATGCTGGGGTTGGCTCTCTACTTCTGCCCACACTGACCGAGCTGGGAAAGGGCACAGTGAGCTCCGCCTCAGTTCCCAGCTCAAGGCCTCAGCAGGAAAAGGGCTTTGGTGACTAGCCAGAAATTATCCCGAATTCACTGATTTAAACATAGTTCCCCTCACCCTGAATCAGCAGGCCTGATAGATCAGCAAGTGACCTTTGGAATCACTTTTTAAGGTGCCAGCTGAGTGACAAGTCTTTGTAAGACTGGGATATTAGTCTGCAGAGTGAGGCTCCTGTGCTCAGTCCGTTCAGGGCACTGTCTCTCCCACACCCAGGAAATCTAGGCAAGGAGACGCGACTCATATCACTACAACCTTTAACGGGAACAAGGGACTTTTTTATTTCCATCCTTTTCACTTTGGGCTCTCAGAGACAAAAACCTTGATTCCCAAGGAAAGACCACTGCCAGCAATGGGCATAACAGAGGGTCCACTGAACTGGAAGCCATCTGGCCAGTTTTGGCTCCTTCCACTAAAAACCAAGACGCAAAGGAAGAGATTCTCATGCTCACAAAAGCCGTTTCGCCCTGATCGCCAAAGAGAAGTTGCTGCATCTAGACGAGTGGTTCCAACCTTCTTAATGCTTCTGCCTTTAAAACAGCTCCTTATGTTGTGGTGACCCCCAACCATAAAATTATTTCGTTGCTACTTCATAACTGGAATTGTGCTACTATTATGAATCATAATCTAAATATCTGATAAGGAGGATATCTGATATGCAGACCCCCAAAGGGGTCTAGACCCTATGGGCAATGTGGAGTCTTTCTGGGACTAGAGAAATTTTTTTTGTGGGAAGCCTTTTAGTATTTCCAGGCCCTATGGTTCAAGTTCATGGGAAGCAGTGCCCTGTCGAGCGACACACAGACACTTGCAATACAGAGTGAGCAGTTTTGTCAAGCAGAGATCCGTAACCAAAAATAATTAAAAAGGGAGGGGAGAGGAAATACGGAAGGAACGTAGAATATTCTCGCGGTAGTACAGACTTCCTGCAATGAGGTGTTCCTTTTTGAGACAGCAGGCTCTCCTGAGTGATGTCTTACCAGTACTGAAATGACAAAAGTCGGTCCAGCCATCGTTTCCCAGGCTTCCTTCCGAAGGTGGCAGAGCATCCATCTCTGCCCTGTTGACACAGCTCTGTGCTCAGCGGTCTTGCTGCCAGCCTGCATGGCATCTTCCCGCAAATCAAAATAAGGACTCCCCCAGGGCAAGTTTTAGATGAGTATATTAAATATGTTATTACTTCCTTCTTAATAACAGTCGTTTTGTATAAAATGGATAAGTTTTTCAACCGTGAGAGAATACTCGAAATTCACAAAAAAAAAAAAAAAAAGCATCTCTGTACTTAAGATTTGTGTGCCATATACATATATCAAACCAGAACGGGTTCTGGAGAGACGTGAGAAGTCATACAGTAGCCCGGGCTGGCCTGGAACTCAGAGCTATTCTCCTGCTTCAGCCTTAAGAGTGCTGGGAAAGTAGGCATGAGCCACTGTGCACAGCTTTATAGTGTCTTAAATAAATAGAAAAATGTAATTTTTATTCATAGTTACTTAAAACAGGCTATAGTTACTTCTTATAAAATACTTAAGTATCACGTGTGGGACAGTCCTTATGGTTACTCCATCTGCCTGCACACCTTTTCTCTCCAGCTATTTCAGAGGCAGCTAGGTGGACAATCATGGTGGCTCATGGCTACCCCACCTCTGCCTACAGGTCTTGCTTTCTGCCCTGAGGGCTCCTTGCTGTGGTCAGGTAAGACATTCTGATCAGCATGCAAACTTCAAAGGACCAGAGAATTAACTTCAGGTAGGTCGGCAACCTTTGGCTGGTGGAGGACGGACACCTGTGGAAATCAGTCCTCCTGCCCCCGAGGTGTATAGGACACAGCTGCCCAGAAAGTCCCAGGAAGATAGGGTGCAGGTGCCCACAGAGGTGGCCAGCTACAGAGATGGGATCTTTTCCTTTCTCCTTTCCATTCTCGGGGGCTGCCTTCTCAAAATGAAACACCCACCGACAAACCCCATCTCAATTTCTGCTTTTTAGGAAAACTGTGGTTAAGACATACTTTCAACTTATAGTCAAAAACCAAATAATCAGTAGTGTGTGGTGGCTCACACCTGTGATCCTAGCAGTCAGGAGGTGGAGGCAGGAGGCTCAGGAGCTCAAGGTCAGTCTCAGCTATACCCGGAGTTCAAAGCCAGCCTGGGTTATGTGAGATACTGTTTCAGAAAAAATCAAAAGCAAAGAAACAAAAATTATCACTATTTTAATGCCCACTTGCTTCAACATCTTCTTTTTCCTTGAAATGGTATCAAATGGTAGCTAGATTTGATAGAGCACAAATTGTAAATAATCTTAAATGAGCTTTAATCTAAAAAAAAAAAAAAAAAAGAACTGTGCTCCCTACTGGCAGCCAATATGGGCAACATTAAAAACTCTGGAAGTTAGGAGAAAGTATTCAGAAACATATTTGGTGAATTGCAATGCTAAATGTCCACAGGAGCATTTAGGAACTAGTTTAAGATTTTAATTCCTCACAGGCCAATGCCCATCAATAGCACAGCAGTCGGTTTCAATGGTGAATTTTCCACGAAGCTCCAAGCAGAAATGTGGAGTTCAAGCTCATCATCATTCTTCAAATTACACATGCCACTTTGAAGAATGAAGAGTCAGTGTTTCTCACACTGTAAACTGTTCTTCTAAAACAATGTTGTATCCAATATTTCCTCTGAAAAAATTAATCTGGGGACTGGGGATGCAGCTCCATTGATAGAGTGCTTACCCAGCATCAAGAAGGCGTGGATTCCATCTCCAGCATCAAATAAACCCAGCAAGGGAGCACAAGCCAGTAGATGGGAGACAGGAGCACAAGCCAGCAGGTGGGAGGCAGGAATGGAGGCAGGAGCACAAGCCAGCAGGTGGGAGGCAGGAATGGGGGGGAGCACAAGCCAGCGGGTGGGAGGCTGGTGCAGGGGAGCAGACGTTTACAGTCATTTTTTACCTACACATGGAGTTCAAGTCCAGCCTGGACTATGTGAGATCTTGTCTTAGGAAGAAAGGAAGGAGGGGGCTGGAGAGATGGTTCCGGGGTTAAGAGCACTTGCTGCTCTTGCAGAGGACCTGAGTTCAGTTCCCAGCACCCACATTAGGAGGTTCAGTCTATAGCTCCAGCTCTAAAGGATCTGACCCACTCTTCTCCCCACCCTGGGCACTTGTACATGTGCACAAACTCACACACAGGCACACACCCCTTTACATAAATAATAAAATAAATATTTAAAAAAGAAGGAAGGAAGAAACAGAGAGGGGAGGGTGCAGTCAGATTTTTCGTTGGGCTGCCAGCTCCCAATTAACGACATGGAGACTTATTATTAATTATGAAATCTCAGCCTTAGCTTAGGCTTGTCCCACTAGCTCTCATAACTTAAATTAAACTGCATTTTAATTAATTTACCTTCTACCATGTGGCTTTTACTTCTCTCCCATTCTGTGTGTCTGACTTGTTCCATGTATCCATGGCATCTCCCCTGTGCCTCGATCGTCTCCTCCTACTTTCTCTCTTTGCTCGGGAGTCCCACATATACCTCCTGCCTGGCTATTGGCCATTCGGTTCTTTATTAAACCATCACAGCAATATATCTTCACACGGTATACAAATATCCCACAACAGGAGGGAGAGAGAGAGAGAAGGAAACGAACAGAAAGAAACTGACTTTGAATTTTACGTGAGTTATAACTGTGCTGATGATAAGTTAAAAGTAGCTTTCTGAGCCAGGCCATGGTGGCACACACCTTTAATTCTAGCACTTAAGAGGCAGAAGCAGGGGATCTCTAAGTTCGAGGCCAGCCTGGTCTACAGAGTGCAGGACAGCCAGAACTACACAGAGAAACCCTGTCTTGAAAAACCAAAAAATAAAAAAAGTAGCTTTCTGGTTTTATTTTTTTGTTGTTTGTTTTATTTTCTTATATTTCCTTCTTTAGAGATGTTGGCATCAGTTTCTTCTATTTGCCATCAAGAATGTATTTTTCTTAATCATCATTTAATTTTTCTTCAAATGAATTTTAATTCCTTTGATGTTTTCAAAGACATTTTGGGCAGTGATTTTGGTCCCTCTTTCTTTTTTTTTTTTTTTTTTTACTTATAATACCAGTTTTTTAACTCTTTTTTAATTAAAATTACATTTATTTATTAATTTTACATGGGGAGGAGGTGAGCATGCCATGGCACACATGTGGCGGTCATAGGGCAACCCATAGAGTCTACTTCCTTCCATCTCGGAGTTTCAGGAACTGAACTCTGGTCATCAAGCTTAACTGCAAGTGCCTTCGGCTACCCCACTGACTCAGTGACACCACACTGCCACTCTGTGTAAAACACGTCGGATTGGTACAAAGGGAATTACCTCAAAACGGATTGGTTGAGAGTACGTCTGGGAACTGCATTCCCCTATCAATATGTTCATTAGCTAGAGCTCTCAATTATAACATGTATTCCTCCATCAAAAGTGAAAATGGGATGATATGATCAACCCTGTAGGAACCAGGCCCTTCACTCTTATCTGCCAGAAAACTGCCCTAAACATATAAATCACCATCTGTAGAAGAAATATTTTTTAATTTTCAAAACAAGACATTGTTTGTAGAGCAAATGGTGCCCTGACACATGACCCCGCTCCACATGGTGACCCCAATGACTCAGGGCAGCCTGGGTGCTGTGCCTGCTGGCTTCTGGCCTCTGCTCTGCCTTTGCAGCCTCCGCTCTCTTGCCTCCGTTCCAGCTAGACATCCTACACAGCTCCTTGCTTGTGCTGGGTCCTCTGCTGTGCCCGGTGTCCCTGCCCCATTCCGACCTAGTGACAATTTAACCATATGGAGGACCTGCTCCCCCACTTCCAAAACGCTGTTAACAGCTCATTTGGACCTGTCCCCATGCCCAGACCATAAACTACCAAACAGGCAATGAAGCTCCACCTCGGCTTCCTGGGACTGACACCCGGCTTGTAGCAAGGCAGAGAATGTTTAATCAGCGCACTTTCCAGGGATGGCGCTGGCTGCTATTGTCCTAAGGTCAGGGCTGACTCTCTGGGGACTATTAATGGGGGGGGGGGGTTCATAGCCCTGCCTGGGGAGCATGTAAATAGGAAGAATGTACTTTCTCCATCAGCCTTCCCTCCAGTGAGTTCTTCTGAGGACACCAAGACCTTTGATGAGTGCCTTAGCAATGCAGCGTTTATTGAGTACCTTGAGAGAAACCAGACACAGACTGTGCCCCAGGGACTCCGGTCTGGTGAGAAAAGCACATGCGGACTTGTGATGACAGCCCAATGTAGGTCATAAAAGTGTGCTGGGGAGTGCAGGGGAACAGGGGGATTTTCTAGAAGGATTTGGCTCATGCAGATTTGGAGATGCGGAAGTCCCAGGGCTACTGCTGGCATCTTGAAAACCCAACAAAAAAATCTGGTGTTCAGTTTCAGCCCCCATCTGAAGACCTGAGACCCAGAAAAGCCAATGGTGCGGCCACAACCTATGTCTGAAGGCAGGAGAAGCCCGAGACCCCAAAGACAGCCAAGCAGAGAGAAAAAATTGTTTCTTACACAGTCTTTGGTTCTATTGAGGCCTTCATCAGATCAGCAAAGTCCCACCAATACCAGGCACCCTCCTTAGTCTACTGATTGCAGTATTCATCTCCTCCAGAAGCACCCTCATAGATACATTCAGAAATAACACCACTCTGTGGACACTACATGGCCCAGTAAATCAGACACATAGAACAATGTTGTTCAAATTCTAGATGGTCCTTTAATAAAACACCCAGAGCCAGATATAAGGGTGAAAGCTGAAAGATCAGAGAAGCAGAAACAGCCAGCCACTAGTTCTTACCTCTATGAAATCCTCAGCCTAAAGAGAGTGAGTTCCTGTTTCCTCACACCTTCTATACCTTTCTCTGCCCTGCTATATTACTTCCTGGGATTAAAGGCATGTGTGCTTCCCAAGCAAAGGCATGAGTTGTCAAGTGATAGGATTAAAGGTGTGTGCTACCACTGCCTGACCTCTATGACTAATCTAGTGGCTGGCTCTGTCCTCTGATCCTCAGGCAGGTTTATTAGGGTACACACTATATCACCACAGAACAAGCCATCCAAAAATATTAAATGGGACTCCACATAAGTCAGCAGCACCCGAGGAATGGGCTTGAGGCTGAGTTTCTCAGGGGAGAAGGTTTATGAATGGAATTCCAGAAAGAGACTAGAGAGTGTACAAAGACACGGAGCTGGGAAAGAGTGGCATTTCGAGGATCACTGTGGGACTTGGTATAAGGAACAGGGATGTTGACAGGTGAGTGAGTAGCATATAGAGAGATACAGGCCAAATCTTGATACCTAGGTTTATACCTTATCTTGAAACCAATAGGAATGTCAGTCAGCGTTCTGCTAAAGCAACAAGGAACCCGAGAGGATCAACTTAAAAGCAGGAAAGGGTCCTTTTGGCCCACAGTTCCAGAGGTTTCAGTCCATGGTCACTCGGCTCCATTCCTTAGGAATGTAGCCAGGCAGGACATCATGGCAGAGTGCATGGAGTGGAAGAGAACGTTCATCTCAGGATCTTGCGGACTATTGGTGCACTGTGTGAAGATGTGTTGCTGTGATTGGTGTAGTAAAAAGCTGGACAGCCAATAGCCAGGCAGGAGAGGATAGGTGGGATTTCCTGGGAGAGAGGAAGAGGAGGAGGAATCTAGGCACAAGGATTTGGAGTAAATCAGATGTGCTATGCTAAGAAGAGGCAACAGAGCCACATGGTAGAATATAGTTTTAAAAAATACAGGTTAACTAAGTTATAAGAGCTAGTTGGGAAAAAAAGCCTAGTCTAAGGCCAAGCTTTCATAATTAATAATAAGTCTCCAGGTCATTATTTGTGGGCTGGCAGTCCAAGATAGTCCAACAAGAAAGCTTACTACATCAGAGCAGCCAGAAAGTGAAAGAAAGAAGGACTGGGGTCCCAGTCAAGGAAATGCCCCAGTCACCTAGCCTGCTAGGCCCCATGGTGATATTTTGTTTGTACTCTAACAAATAAAGCTTGCCTGAAGATCAGAGGACAGAGCCAGCCACTAGTTAGCCGTAGAAGCAAGGCACTTGGGAGGAGGAAGCAGGAAGATCAGGAGTTCAAGGTCACCCCGGGCTACACGAGATTGATCCATTCCAAAAGAGAAACAGAGGCCAGTCGGTGGAGCCTCACACCTTTAATCCCAGCTCTTGGGATCTCACGCCTTTAATTCCAGCACTAGGGAGGTGGAGACAGGAAGTGATATGGCTGGGCCGAGAGAGGAGCATAAGGAGGAGGAGACCTTTAATTGCATTTAATCTGAGGATTCGTGGAGACAGGATCTTGCCCCCTTTCAGCTGAAAAGTCCTGGAGGTAAGATGTCTCTCTAGTGGCTGGCTCCTTTACTGATCTTTCAGCATTTACCCGGATAGCTGGCTCCGGGTTTTTATTATTAAGACCAATTAGAATTGGTGCTACAGGCCCCACTTACTAAAGAGTCCATCATCACCCAATAGTACCATCTAGGGACCACGCCTTCTCCACACAAGGCTTTAGGAAACATTTACCATCCAAACTAGAGCCCTTAGACAGGGTGTTAGCAGCATGGCCAGTGTGCAGTTTTAGGAAGAACATTATGCCTGAGAGGATGAGCCAAACATGACCCCGAAGGGCCGTGAAAGGTAAAGACACATATATGCCACAGAGATCTGACTAGAGCAGATCTCCATTTCCATGGGTCTAGAATGAATCCAGATTTCTGCATTTCAAACTGCCCTACCACCAGTGCTCTTGGGTGAAAACACACAAGATCAAAACCTTTCCCCCAGGCCCTGCCTTTCCCATCCCTTTCCCATATGCACAGAGAAATCAGGAAACTTTACGTGGAAGCAGGTCACTGCTCATAAGGTTCCATGGCTGATGTATAAGCATGGCCTTGAAATGTGCAGGAACGGAGTGGATTTGTTCCAGAAGATGTCCACCTTGAGCCTAGCGTGCTGTGTCCTACTCTAGGGACAATGAGAAGTCAAGAGGCACCTGGAGGTGAAGAACAGGGTGGGGACAGGACCAGATTCAGGGAAGTCCCAATGATTGAGGTATCTGGGCTATCGGCTGGAGATTAACAAGCTCAATGTCTCATGAGACTTGATCACCTTCAAGTGTCTGAGGAGCAAGTGTCTGACAAGTGTCTGACAAGACGTGTGGTACCCAGGGATCAGGCTAAGACTAACCAGTGGGGTGACTTCACAACAGGAGCGATCTTGCTTCATTGTTAAATACACAGATCCCAGCAGTCAGAGACGCTCAAATCAAAGGCACGCCCCCTGGGATGGTAGAGGACGTGTCATTGGTGATGTCTGAGCCTGTTTTAAATGGTAAGTGCCTAAATGGGATGGGTCATGAGCCCCTAGGTTCCTCATCCATTCACCCATCTCAGGAGTTCTTCAGCATTGCAGTGAGCCCAGATGTCTGGCAGGCCCATCAACTCCAGAGCCAACCCAACCGTTGTCTGTAAAAATAACCAAGGGATGATAGAAGTTTTACAACACTCGTTTATATCTTACTATGCTTTCCTGGCTGTACCACACTTCTGAGAAATCCTCCTCCTTAGACTTTGCTCCATTGCCTTGGAAATAATTCCTTTCCTCTCTGGACTGCAGTACTGACATTGAGCATCACTCCCACCCAACTCAGTCCCAAACATGACAGGTACACATCCATATAGGCTAAAGACCACCATGTTCTGATGATCCCCAGGTCCTAAAGTATAGTAGGGGAATTAATGAATAGGCTTGGTGTCTTCGTCACTGTTCTATTGCTGTGAAGAGACACCATGACCAAGACAACTCTTATAAAAGAACGCATTTAGTTGGGAACTTGCTTACAGTGTTGGAGGTTTTAGTCCATTGGCACCATGGCAGGGAGCATGGCAAGCAGGCATGGCAGGCCCGATGCTGAAGAAGTAGTTGAGAGCTACATCGTGATCCTCAGGCAGAAAGAGAGACTGGACCTGGCGTGGACTTTTGAAACCTCAAAGCCCACTCCCATGACACACTTCCTCCGACAAGGCCACACCTCCTAATCCTTTTAATCTTTTCAGATAATGCCACTCCCTGGTGACTAAGCATTTGAGTATGTGAGCCTATGGGGCCATCCTTAGTCAAACCATTATGATTGGACTCAGCATAGTGACTGGGGTCTTTGAACTAAATTGAATTGGATTAAATTAACAACTTTTATGGCACGTGGTGGCAGGCAGAATGTTAGTGCCCGATGAACTTTAGAAACCACTCAGTGTCTTGTTATGTTCTCCTTCCCCACCCTACTCTCCGTTTCTGCTGAGAGAGCAAGAAACAGCTGAGATCTGCCCCCACTCTTCATGGAAAATGCTGTCTCTGCCATATCTCATCTGTCTTGAAAACACTGTAACCCTCCTAAGTAAGTTCCAGGCTGCTTAGCCTCCATCGGCCACCGCCCCTGAGATTTTCCTCCATGCACCACAAAATAAATAGACCCTATCCTCCCCAAAGGCTTGAATCTGCAACATCCACCACAGGCTCAGGAGTTCAAAGACCTGGTACCCAGTTGCTGATGCTCTTTTGGAGTGGTTGCGGGACCTGGTTGGTAAAGGTGGCTTCCCAAGGACTGGCCTTAGAGTGTTATAGCTCAGTCCTGCTTCCGGTTGGCTGCCTCAGGCTCCCACACCTTCCTGGCCATGGTGGATGGTCTCTTCTGAAACATGCGTGTGCCAAGGAATCCCCCCTCCCTTAAGCTGCATTGTATTTGACCACAACCGTGAGAAGAACAACTGATACAGGAGAGCACTGGGAAATGGGGCTAGCCGGAGGAAGTGTCACCGGATGTGTCTCTTAGGGTGTATCTTGCCCTGACTCCTTCCTGGCTCTCTCTGCTTTCCATCCACTCTGAAGATCCTCCCTCCCTCTGAAGAGCCGCACACTCTTGCCACCAATGATTCTCTGCCCAAGCCCCCATGAACTGGACACTCTGAAACCAAGAGAAAAATCAATCGTCCTCCTTAAAGTCCTTCACTCAGGTAACTGCGTCACAGCTCCAGAAAAGGAACTAATACCTCCCAACCCCCGCCCCCATGAGTCCACCCATATCAGCCACTGGGCCCACCACCACCCAATCTCTTCATCAGAAATCCTGGGTTTGTCTTAGACTTTCTCAATTTCTTTTTATTTTATTTTATTTTATTTTATTTTATGTGCATTGGTGTTTTATCTGCATGTCTGTCTGTGAGTGTTGAGTCTCCTAGAACTGGAGTTATAGACAGCAGCGAGCTGCCATGTGGATGTTGGGAATTGAACCCGGGTCCTCTGGAAGAGCCGTCAGTGCTCTTAACCACTGAGCCATCTCTCCAGCCCCGTTTTCTCAATTTCTTAAACCCTAGGCAGACTCTTAAGAGGGAAAAATAATGAATGATTCCAGAGTTTATTATTTTTACATCAGTAATAAACTCCATTTTGCAAGCTTAGAATAATAATTTGGAAAAGATACAGTGTGGAATCGATCTGAAAGTGCAGACTTCAGCAACGCATACGAATATCTGCTGAAATCACCAGATTATAAATTCTGTGCTCATCATAATTTTTGTTGGTTTTTTTTTCCCCCCAAAGCAGCAGCTGCTTCTGTCAGGTTGGCTGCGGGTGGGACAACCTGGATCACGTGTGTCCCCTAGGAGAACCAGCGTCGGCTTGGAGGACTCATAGGGTTTGAAGCAAGGACTGAGGCGTGGGAGGTCTGGGTTCTCCTTTCTCTCACTGCCCCGATCTGCATTGCTCCTTCAGAATGAGCACCCCTGGGCTTCAGGGTTCAGTAGATGAGACTCTGCACTGTGGTTTTAAGTTTTTGTGTGTATATATGTACATGTATGTACATGTTTATGTGGCTGCACATGTGTAGGTGTGCATATCTGTAGATCAGAGGTCACCCTGGGTGTTATCCCTCAGGATATGTCCATCTAGGTTTTTCAGGCAAGTTGGGACCTGGAGCTTCCTGATGAGGCCAGGTTAGCTGGCCAGTGAGCCCCAGGATCTGCCTGTCTGTACCTTCCTGGCACTGGGATGAAATTCTCACAGCACTATGGCCAGATTTTTTAATGTGTGTTCTGGGCATGGAATTTAGATCCCCATGCTTGCACGGCCATCATTGACTCACTGGACCATCTCCTCAACCCTCACAATAGGCATTTTAACAGGATCCCAAGTGACCATGTCGAGGGATCGTCCTAGGGCTGACACTTAGGAGGATGTAACAGTCACCCCTTCCAGTCTTATGTTTGAAATGAACTTGACTCTTAGGTGTGACTGGAACCCACGTGAGCCATAGTGTATGATCCCTAAGACTCCCTCCTCAGGGTGGGGCCAGCCACGCTAAGGACCAGATCAAGACTGGATAGCAGCACACGTGTCCAGCTAAAGATGCATAAAGAGAGCACATATATCCCTGGAACCACAACAAAACGTTGTTTGTCCTTAAGGACAAGCCTGTCGCATTTTTCGGTATTGCCCACCCTTCTGAGCTACACATCTGGAAACCAGCCCCCATCACTTTCACTGGCCAAAGCAAATCTCATGACCAAATCTGATGCCAGTTTTGAAGAGGACTTCTAACCCTCTCGAGAGAAGACAGGAAGAAACAGGAAGCAGTAATGCCACCCTACAGCCACCCAGGGGAGGCTGTCAGAGCAGCCCCTTTCCCAAGTCTCCTGTGCCTCTGACCCCTGGCCTCCAAGTCTGTTCGCTCCAGTTGTCACAGCTCTGGCTCCTTCTCTGCTTTCCCCAGCCCCACGTGCTGGTCCCATTTCAGAAATGCAGAGACTGAGGACCACAACGGTGATCCAGGTCATCAAACCCCTTCCCAGTGGCCTTCTCTGGGCAAGGGACTCTGTGCCACCCCTGTCTTCTTGAGATCCCCAACCCCAGTTCTTCAGAAGTGGCTGCTTTCTCTGAAGCCCCTGCCCACACTGGTATTTACCTCTGTGTCTCTCATCGTCTCCCAACCACTTGGTGAGGTCAGTAATATCGTTACGCCATTTCAAAAACGAGGAAGCTGAGGCCTACAGGTGTCCATAGACTACAACACAGAGACTGGAAGCCAGATTTCCCAGTTCTAAGGCTGATGTCATGTCCCATTACCTCCCCTCATCCTGGCTCAGATCCTTTCTTCCGTGGCCTCTTCCATGCTCATGGCCATCTATGGTGCTATCCGAGATCAGCATGCCGGATGTATGCAGCCCCACGAAGCCAGCCTTTCGTTCCCACTGCAAGTCACAGAAATGAGGATAAATGCACTGTCTGTTTCTTCTCGTCTTTGTCAATTAACTTAGAATTGGGCAGCAGAGCTGGTAGGAGAGGAAGCAAACGGCTCAGTGTGATAGAGGGGATGACATCCGGTAGGTAGCACAGGGCAAGGTGAGGAGAAGAGTGTGACCAAGAAAAAGTGGAGGCTGGGTGCGAGAGCGCCCTGTGGCAACACCTGGCCCCGGCCCTCTCACTTGCCAAGCTCAATGGCCTCGGGGTGCCAGACAGCACTCTTGGGGTTGGGCCAGGCACTTTCCCCTGCCAGTGAGGACGCTGAAGCAGGGGAGTAACTCCAGCTGCCCAGGGTCACCCAGGCAGCCGTTCTTGGAGTAGGACCAGAACTCAGGATGGAAGAGAGAGGCCAGCTGCCGCTGCACCCCTTCACACCCCCTGACTCCTGAACAAGTGGTGGAAAGAGGTGAACGAGCAGGAGCTTATGTCAGGCCTAGGGTGCCCATCCTGGCCGTGCTCTGGAGGGAGATGGAAGGTGTTCCTGTTGGCATCAGAGGCCTTAGCAGAACCTGGGAGCCAAGTGGCACAGGCTGAGAACTCATAGTTTGCAGTAGGCTGACAATCCAGCCTAAGGAGGGACCTGGGGTCAGATGTGGCATCACGTGCCTGGAATCCCCGCTCTTAGGAGTCTCTGGCAGAAGCATTAGAAGACTTTTTTCACAAAACAAAACCAAAAAAAAAAAAAAATGAGGACAGAAGCCTTGAACCTGAGGCCACAAAGTACAAGTCACATTCTGTTTGGGGAAATCAGTTTGTTCTTGTAAAAGCAGTGAGGAAGGCTGGCATGATGGGGAGCTTGGGAAATGGAGGAAGAAATATCCAAAACTCAAGTCCAGTCTGGGCTATGTAGCAAGATTCTGTCTCCGAGGGAGGGGGAACATTTCACATCTTATTAACACTGTAGGAAAGAAACAAGGTGAGGGACAGGGATGGGGGTGGTTCAGGTGTAAGGAACGTACAAGGACCCGAGTTCAGATCCCCACAACCATGTTCTGCTTTGTTTTTGTTGTTGTTGTTGTTGTTGTTGTTTAAAGAAGATAGGTGTGGTGAGCTGCCTGTAATTCCAGGTGGGTCCCTGTGGACTTACTGGGCAGCCAGCCTAACCTACTCTGTGAGCACCAGGTTCCAGTGAGAGACCCTGTCTTAAAAAACAAAGTGGATGGCTCCTGAGAAAAAATACACTACATACACAATAGATATATCGGAGTCTCTGAGATGGGGGTGGGGGGTGGGTGATCTAGGGATGAGACCAACAAAGGCAACCACAGGAAAATTCTGAGAATTTACAGAAATTTTAGGGACCTCTGGCTTCTCCTCAGAATGGGAATAGAGGTTTAAGTTGATCTTGACATTAAAAGTGCACTTGGGAGACATTATAAATGCTGCTTTGTAGGAGAGAGGAAGGTGGACATGGGGAAGCTGTATTCTCCATGAGCATCCTCCATAGATGGAAGATGAGGATGAGCAGGCTCAGGGCTGAAGGACCAGGCCTGTATTCTAGTCCTTCAGGTCCATAACCGCATGCAGCAGTCCATTCCATAACCTTGGAGCCTGATGACTAATTTCACCCCATTCTACATAAGAGGAAGGGTACAGAGAGGTGGACTGGCTAGCTCCAGGCCACCCAGCATGCAAAAAGGACCCAGGATTTGAACCAGTCCTCCTCAACCCTAAGAGCCACCTCCTCTTTCTCTCGAATGAAACCTTGCTAAGCTTGGGCATGCTGAGCTGAAAGGCAGGATGTCTTAGTTAGTGTTACTGCTAGAAGACACCATGAGCAAGGAAACTATAAAATAAATCACTTAGTTTGGGGCTTGCTTCCAGTTTAGAAGAATGAGTCCATGACCATCACGTCAGGGCTTCTGGGAAAATAAGAGTCTAACCTCTGTGTCTACTGAGCATTGACACCAAGCCCTTACCTCAGTCCATGTCCAGAGAGGAACAAGGCAGGAGCTCTGTTATGTGACAGACTTTTAGTAGGGAATTGTAACACACACACACACACACATACACACACACACACACACACACACACACACATCAATCAAGCAATCAGTTCATCCCAGAAAGGGAACCCACAATTGATGAAAATAAGGACTGCACCAATGTTCACCTTGGCGGCCCAGTGAGTTTTTGTTGGGATTACTAACAGTAGTGTGAGTAGGGGTTGCCAACAAGAAGGTATGGCTCAAAAGCAGCTGCGTCCCTGAAAGGTCCACCCCGACATGGGTGAGAACTTGTGAGCTGACAGCTCCGCAGTCCTAGAGTTCTTTCCTAGTCTGAGCTCTGTGGTCTATCTGTTTCCTTCAGCATGGACATGGCCGTGGCCATCATGAATTTTACAGTGACTGTGATCACCTGCAGGAGACACCCGGCATAAAATTAGGTCCATCAACACTCTTTCCTGAAGTCTCATGAGCCTCCCCTCCGTCCCTATGCTCATTAGATACCTGGCAGGTGCCACATAGAAAGATACCAGCTGAAGAGTCCTTAAGAGGGGAATCCATTATCAGATGAGGAGGTTGAGAATCCTACCTGCCAGCATCAGTGGGAGCCTCAGCCACCAGGACTAAGTGAGGCAAAGGGCTTAGAGCTGACCCTACAGAGAAGCAGCTGCAGCATGCCATGGCCACAAGGGGCCTATACTCCACCGGGGACACCAAAGCAGGAAGGAAGCAGAGTGCCAATACTCCGACTTCTCCTTCCTTCCAACCTCTGACCTCCTGTCACTTCCCAGGGACTGACCCTAACCTGGTGACCCCTGAGAAAGGACAGTACCCTCCATGGGTGTCAGCCCGGGAGGCAGAGAGTAGGTCTAGAAAAAGATTATGGCGGAGAAAGACCAGCAGCCCCTAAGACATAGACATCCACATTTTCTGGGAGCCTCTTCCCATAAAGACTGGACAGATGCACTAGTATTTCGAGGTGACATGTTGGAAATGACAGTGCTGTCGTTAGAGACAGGCTGACCTTCTCTGCGTTCACCTTTATAAGACTCTGTCTTTTAGGCTGATCCTGAGGCTGTCATGTCCCCTTGTCCCAGACACAAATGGCAAGATAAGGCAGTGGATATGAGGACACACCATCAACCCTTCAGCTGGGGGGAGGGGGCGTAACCTTCCTGTGATTGTCAACTCAACCATACAGGGTTCAGGCTCACCTAGAAAATACACCTCCGGGCTTGTCTGTGAGGATGCTCCCAGGGAGCTGTGACTGAAGAGGGATGACCCACCCTGCAGGTGGCTGGCACCACCCCACGGGCAGGAAATTAAAAGGAAAAACAGAGCCCCGAGCACCAGAATTCATCTCCCTGTGTGTCCTGAGCTCCCCCTGATGTGAGCAAACAGCTTCCTGCCACCATGCCTTCCCCATGGGGAGCCCAAATAAACCCTTCCTCCCCGGATTTCGGCAGGTATTTGGTCACAGCACCAAGAAAAGTAACTAATGCACCTCCCTTCCAGACTGAGGCACACGGGCGCTCAAAACAACGCAGTGCTAGATAGACACTATCCACTGATCACTGTGTGCAACCAGACACAGCTCTTCCACGCACATCCCTTCATGCGCACAAAGCTCTCTCTTCTCCATTGGCCCTGCCTGTATCTTGAGCTAGACACTAGAACTCAAAATCACTCTTGAGAGAGAGAAAACAATTTGAAAAGTCACAGGAAGAGGCACAGATGGTCTGTAAAGCAATGCTCCCGGTGCTGTTTCGAGAAGGGGGCTGGGTGTGAAGGAGCGTCCCGACTGTCACCCTGCATGAGATGAGATGGTGCAGAAGAGATTCGTCGGACACATGCTCAGAGATAGCACCAGCCGAGGCCGCCTGCCACAAGCCAAGTTTGTCTGTCCTACAGTTTCCGGGTTCCTGTTCTCTTAGTCAACACCTCATGACTTGCCTCTTCTTCAAATTCCCTAATGTCTCTACATTCTCCAAGCCTTGCCTAAAAGGACATCATCGTCCTTCGTTCACGTTTTTTAACCAATTGTTTCTGAAAAGCACTCTGCCAAGCATGTGAGCTGCTGTAGTGACCAGGACAGACTTCACTCTGGCCCTCAGAGGGACCACGCTGCCTCTCCCATCCTTGACTTCTCCCAAAGCACCCCTTTCCCATGACCCTTTGGCGCTTGACCTTTGGTGACCTTCACATCCCTCTAGGTCTAATCCTTCCCACCAGAACACAATTCCTCAGAGACTGAGTCTCTGCCTTCCTCTGAATCACTGGTTCTCAACCTTCCTAATGTTGCGACCCTTTATATATGCGACCCTCATGTTGTGGTGACCCCCAAACCATGAAATTATTTTCCTTGCTACTTCATAACTAATTTGGCTACTGTTATGAATGTAGTGTAAATATCTGATATGCAGAATATATGGTATTTGACCCCTGTGAAAGGGTCATTCAACCCTCCAAAGAGGTTGAGACCCACAGGCTGAGAACTGTTGCTCTAAATGTCCTGCTTGGTGCTACGCACATTAGAAGGGAATCCGGCAAATGATGAGGCCAATCAATCTCTTAACTTCAGCCTCTTCCTCTGTATAATGGGAAACATTATCCTGGGGTTTTTCTGAGTTGATGGATGGGAGAGCACTTTGCAGATTACGTAAGCCACCGTGCTCCAGAAGGGAACAAGATTTTATTCGCCACCAGGACCACAAGGCACTTAAGCCAAAAAAAAAGGACTCCGTGCAGCCTACCTGCCTCAAGATCAGAGGCTGCAAGAGTGAATCTCTGCAGAACCCAGGGGACAAAGCTAGAGCTGAAGAGGTCCCCACCCAGCTTGTGACACACTGCACCCCTCCCTGCAGCTAACAAGCCAGTCAATTACCATTGGCTCATTTGTAATCATTACAGTTGTTGTCTTGAGGGTTTTTTTTTTTTTTTTTTTTGATTGCTTTTTCAAGAGGCCCCCACTCAGAGGAAGGGGCACAGGGTTGGAGAGCTTTTATTGGCAAACTCCATCTAGCCCTGCCCTGCTTTGATGCTGGGACAATGGAGTGTCAGGCTAGGGTGCCTGTGCCAGTCTGCCATCAGTCTCCAGTGGCAGTGTTGACAGAAGGTGGGAGAGTGGGGGGATGGGACTCCCATTATAGGAAGGGACCCCTGGAAATTTTCATTAAGCTGATGCACACTGTCTATATTTCATCACCCAGGCAAGCTTTCTCACTCTTTTGACATGAAAACAGACAGGTGGGGTCGTTTCGATGCGGCTGCCGGGTTCCTTCCCCAGGGAAGCACTTCCTCTTGGCTTGCATGATAATTGAATTTCACGGATGGAGTCTTCCACATACTTCTCAATTAAGGCTTCGTATAGGCGGCAAGATTTTTCAGGTGTTGATCTATGATTGTCACTCTCTTTTTACCTTTAAATTAATCTCCTTACTCTCTGCCATCACTAAATCCAGCTTTGCTAAATAGCATTATTCTGACTTAAACAGTCTAATCAGTTTGCCGTAAACTGGGTACAGCTGAACGTCATGTATGCCGGAGCCTTCCTCATTAATCACAGCTGTCAAGAAGTCAGAGGTCAAGGAGCAAAACTGTCTCCGAAGGCAAAGTGAGAAAAGAGGAGGAAAGAGCAGGCGAGCTGGTGTGATGGGCTAGATGGGCAAGGGCCAGCCTGGTGGGGTGGCCCTGGGTGAGTCACTGCCCTCTAGAAGTTATGAGTTGTCTTGGTTGTGGTGTCTCTTCACAGCAATAGAGCAGTAACCGAGACAGTATGTACACAGATGGAGTTACTGTGTGGTATGTAATGTGTGAACATAGAGCTACTATTAGTAATTAAGATTGGAGTGAAAGACTCTGGGCTCGCCTCTGCTGGCTTTGCCAAGGAAAGCAGGGATCTGACAAATGGCTGCCACTGAAAGAACCGCACCTTGTGAATTTGTTGTTATTCAATAAATTCTGACACTGTGGAAAGACACAAATGTGATCATCCATGTCGGACATTGCCCATCTGTGACACTGACCTAGAGACCCTGTCTCAAACAAACAAACAATTTATAAAGAAAGGAAGGTGACAGACCGAGAGGGGGGAGGGAGGGTGTAATCGCCTGAGTCCTCACTGATTTCATTCACCACACTCTCTGAACTTACATACGGCCCCTCAGGAAATGCCATCCAACACCACTGCTGGAATTGCTCAACCATCATTGGCTCTTAGTACTGTAGGAACCCACGGGTCCTATCACCTCACCACATTTTCCAAACTGAGCCAGGCTAGGTAATTGGGTAGGAAAGGAATAAAACATTTAGTGTCCCATGACACTGTGTCCCCTTCAAGTCTCGTCCTTCCAAGTAGTCCAGTGGAAGAAACCAGGTTGGGGGGAGTACTCAGTGCCCACTCTGACTCGCCAAGCAGGTACTCGTGGGGTACCGGGAAGGCAGGTGGGCAGCGCTGGTAGGTCTCGAGCCCTCTCCCAGTCCTCCAGTCTATGTCCTGGATGCCCAAGACACCATTCCACCCAGTACCACCCACCCCGGACCCAGTGTACGCCACGGGAACAGCACCACAGACCCCTGATGATGGTTTTAAAAATGATAAGCAGTGCTTGTTACCGCGCGGAAAGGTCACGAGCCACAACAAAACCCAGTATCAGAGCTTTATTAGGAGGGGTTGGGGCAGGAGAACCAGGCCTGGGGAAGACGCACTTGAAGAGAGCAGAGAGAAAGAGAAAGAGAAAGATGATGGGGGGAAGAGAGAACAGAAGGGAGAGGAAGAGGAGTCTGTGTCCGGCTTTTATGGGTTCCTGGGCACATATGCAGGTGGGCTTTCGGAACTACGCCACGCATGTGCTGATTGCGTGACCACGCAACATGCACGTAATCACCAGCGCACACTGATGTAAGATGCAAGACCCCTTGCTTAGCTCCTGAACTGCGCATGTGCAGTCATGCAGCTGGAGTGGGGGCAGAATGCCAACACCTGGGAGCCCAGCATGTGTGTCCCTCTGCTCAGAAGAATGTTCACAATTGATGTTCTGGCCTGGAGGGTTTGGATACAGGGCTTGCAGGTTTGAAATGAGCCAGTCCTGGGTGAGCCAAGACTGGCTATAGAGACTACCGGCTAGCTAGCCCACTCTTTTTTTTTTTTTTTTTTTTTTTTTTTTTTTTTTTTTTTTTTGGTTTTTCGAGACAGGGTTTCTCTGTGTAGCTTTGCGCCTTTCCTGGAACTCGCTTGGTAGCCCAGGATGGCCTCGAACTCACAGAGATCCGCCTGCCTCTGCCTCCCGAGTGCTGGGATTAAAGGCGTGCGCCACCAACGCCCGGCGCTAGCCCACTCTTAAAGATACCCATGACCTGGCCCTACCAGAGCTCATCTTTGCTTAGTACTGACTGTCATTGTCTCTTATAACCTTCCTGCTGGCCACAAGAGCTACCTCACAGGTCGGGTAAGGTGGTGCACTCCTGTAATCCTACCACTGTCTGTCTCAGTGAAGCAAAAAACAAAGAGCTATTTCAAACCTCCAAACCTTCTCCGCATTTCCTCCTCCCAGGTTCACTCCTCTGAGAGCTGCAGGCCCCTCCCTCCCCGGTACCTTCATATCCCACTCTGCTACATTTGTGCGCGCGCGCGCGCGCACACACACACACACACACACACACACACACACACACACACAGACTGTCCTCTTGCTTTTCCTCACATCTGTAGCCATGCCCTCACTGAGACCTTCCCTCCAACCTAATGAAGCACTCAGGCCTGGAACCCTGGAACCCTGGCCCACACCGCCCATCCAGCAGCACTCTCTCCTGGTCCCATTCCCTCAGTCCAAGGTGCTGTTCCCACTGTTAGGTCCAAGGTGAGCCCCCAAAATGGAAGTGCTGCTGACAATGTTCTAAATGACAGTCTGGGCTCGGCTCAGGCTAGATTCTTATCAGATAAACAGGGTTGCAATCAGATAAACAGAAACCTCAACTCAATATTCCTCAAGAAAGCAGGTTTCTGTTTGTCAAAAAAAGTCATCACTTCCCTTATCTGCCCCACAGCCAACTATGTCTAGTTCCTGATTAACCCAAACAAGCCTGCGGCATCAAAGTCCCCAAGATGTCCCTCAGGGTGCTCTGGCTTTGCATGCTGCCACCTCCACCCCGACCCCATTCCCTTCTATCTGTCCCCTTAAAACTGACAAGGCTCCCCTGTCCACACTGCTTTGCTATTCCCTGTCCCCCACCCCCACCCCAAGAGACAGCCTCAGCAGTTTGATCCCCCAATAAAGCTTCCTTTCTACCCACAGAGTGGTCCAGATCAGTGATTTCACCGCACCCTGGTTTCACCCACTTCCCTTCCTCCCCTTCTGCTTCCTGTCTCCCCTTCTCCCATCCTGTGCGTGGGTACCCTGCTGTCTACCAGATCCAGCAAACACACACTGTCCTTCGACTGTTTCAGAGCTATTAGCTCACCTGGGCAGGACTGTGTTGGACTATGGCATAAAACGACACAACCACCTCAGGTGTATTATCTTCCATGTTACAGCTCGGGGGAAACGTAGGTAGAGAGATTTCTTATACCATGCTCAGGGTCACACAGCTGCATGGGATGGAGCAGATGGCTCAGAAGTCTGCTCCCCTCACAGTCCCCTCTGGTGTCTCTCTGCCACCTTTACCTCAGATTCCAGTCCTTTCCATCTGATCTTAGTCCCCAGCACCTGGGATGGGGGCCTGATGCCTCTCACTTAGGACGTTCTCCAGCCAGCCCTCAGGGAAGGTCATTTGTGGACGTCAGCAGACAGCTGATAAAGAGTGGACGTCAGTGTGTGGGATGCCATGTGGGACCAGCCTAGAGGGCTCTGGAGATAGAGGAGGGGATGGCAACAGCAATTAAAGGAAAAACTCAGCCACCATAAGCTGGTGACCACCTGTGTGGAATTCTATCTAATACACACTACCCCAAACTATGCCAATAACTTCATATGTTGGCGAGTTTTCTAAAACATCCTCTAGGGTAAGTATTGCTTTTAATCATAGCTCATATATGAGGAAACCAGTGTTCAGTGAAGGGAGAAGGTGACCATGAATGGTCGGATCAAAGCCTGTGGCAAGGTGTTGAAAAGCCTCGCCAGGGAAGGTACCATGGGAGAAGGGTTTTGCTGTTACTTTTTCAAAGATTTTTAAAAATTGTTTACACATGTGTGGGTGCCTGTGGAGGCCAGAAAAGGGAATTAGATCTCTTGGGGCTAGAACTGGCAGTTGTCAGCATCCTGATGTGGGTTATTGGAACTGAATTTGGGTCCTCTGGAAAGGTAGTATAAGCTCAGAGTCATCTCTCCAGTAACCCCCCACCCACCCAACTTCTTTGAGACAAGATCTCACTATATAACCCAAGCTGGTCTGGAACTCACTCTGTAGACCAGGCTGGCCTGAACTCACAGAGATTCACCTGTCTCTGCCTCCTGAGTGCTGGGATTAAAAGTGAGTGTCACCACACCCAACAGTGAGCAGGGTTTTTGTTTCTTTGTTTTTTTAAGCTGGGCTAGAAACAGGTCAGAGGCCAAGAGGAGGTATAGGAGATGTGAGGTTTCCAAAGCAAGGAAACGGAGAATCAGGACGACGCAGAGGGGATCGGAAGGAATTTCAGTTTCCTCGGGCAGTGGCCATCAACTCGTGTGTGTCAGAACTGAAAACCAGAGAGAGAGACTGAAATTCAAATAAAATGGAACCGCTTTAAGGATCACAGCATGTGTTGTGATTACAACTGTACATATTTATAGTATATTATGCACGTGTGCATGTGCATACAGAGACCAGGAGTCATCACTGGGTGTCTTCCTCAGTCACTCACCACTGATTTCTGAGACAGGGCCTCTCACCAAACCTGGAGCTCAAGGATTCAGCCGGACAAATGGCCAGTGAGCTCTGGGGATTCTCCCGCCCCCACCTCCCCAGGAATGTGATTACAAGTGCATCTCACCAAGTCTGGTTTTTCAGCAGAGGTGCTAGAGATGAAATTCGAGTCCTCACATTTACACAGCAGGCATTTTACGGACTAGCCATCTCTCAGCCCCGTGTGGTATGTGATAATGTTTGTTTGGTGGGCGTGTGTACTCTGGATGCCCTCGCCACCATTAGCACACCGTGTCCCTGGTCCTCAAAATGTCCTGATGCTCTTCCCTGTATAAACGCTTTAACTCTGTTCTGAAGCTGAGCGCTGGGACCCAACTCCCTAGTTCAACTTTATATGACCTTTGCCCTGCACAATAACCAGGCAAAGTGTGTTCCCCTTTCATTAGCATGAGTTTGGTGATCAGCACCAAGGCCCGAGGCAGCTCCACTCTCCGCTCTGTCCATTTAGTAAGATGTCAGGAATGGAATGTAGGCAAACCAGTCCCTAACAAGGACATCCCATGGAGATAAGCATCTGTGTCCCTGAGCTGCACAGACGTACACTAGGTCTGATGACCGGGTGATGAAGATGGACATGTGTCACCTGAGAAGGTGCCACCAGCCTGTGGCTACCCATTGCCTATATAAACTGCTCCTAAATCGGCCTCCCGACATGATGACCCTTCAGACAGTTGTGTGCCATGTTCCTATCACTGTCCCATCATAATGAAGTTCCGTCTCTGCCACCAACGTGCCTCTCGGTTCCGTCACTGGGCAAGCCTACGGAGCTCTTATGTGGTAACAGTTCTTTCTCAAATTTTTCATATGAATATTTGAATCTAAATATTAATTTTTAAATGCCTCTGCACTTTTATTGGCCTTCTGCTTCGTCCATAGATCACTTCGGAGAGAAGTGACATCGAGACAATTGATTCTTCTGACTTTCTCTTTTAAGCCTTCCTTCATTTCTCTCGGTGATATTTTACAGTCTCAGGGAATGGGTTTCCATAACTTTCCTTAGATTTATGGTTCTTAGAGGGCTCCTGGTGCTGTTGTAAGCAGCCCCCTCTTTTTACTTCGGTTTCCAATTATCTGTTGATAGCATGCAACAAACATTGGATTTTTGTTGAATGATCTACTGCATCTAAAATACTATTACTTCTGGCAGCTTTTTGGTGTATCCCACTAGATTTCCACAGAAATGAGCATGTTGTATGTGGAAGATTTATTTTTTCACGTCCTAGTCTGGGTGCCTCTGAGTCTTTCCCTGCTTGATGGCGCTGGTCAGCACCTCCAAGATCAATGCTTCAGAGAAACGGCAAGAGCAGATACCCTGTGGGCCCGTGAGGTGGTTCAGTGGGTAGAGTGCTTGCTGCATGAGTAATGTTGAGTTCCATCCCTGGAACCCACATCGAGGTGGGGGAAGAGAACTGACTCCATAAGGGGTCCTCTGACCTCCACATGTGTGCACATGGCAGACCCCACACTGGGTACACATGCGTGCACAATAACAACGTTAAACGGAAAGAATCTTTGAAAGAAAGAGAAGAGGAAAAACTGCCCTGTGTTGTTACTGACTTCATGGGAAAGTGTCCAGTCTGCCATGCTCGACTCTGACGTTAGCTTTGGAGATCTGGGAGATGTTCTGATGAAGTGGAGGAAGATCTTTTCCTTGTTAATAGACTAAGAGTTTTCATCAGAGTCAGTGCAGATTTTTGTTCACTTTTTTGCTTCTGTGTTTATTGATCTAATTAGGTTTTTGTTTGTTTGTTTGTTTTTGTTTCTATTTTTAAGTGTTGGTTGAACTCACACACGCTAAGCAATCACTTGGCCACTGACCTACACCCCAGGCTGTTTGGGGTTTTGTTGTTGTTGTTTTGTTGTAGATTAATAATGTGCTGAGCCACATTGATTGAGTTTTGAATGTGAAACCAAGCATGCCTTTCTGTGGAAACACCACTTAATCATGAAGTGTCTCCTCCTAGTCATTACTGGATTCAACCTGCAGTCATAACTTGACTGTTGAAATTACCCAGCTATCTCCATTTTCTCATGATGTCTTCATTTGCTTTGGTATGGAGGAAATGCTTCTACCATGAGAGGAATGGAGTTGTGTCCCCGCCCCCTGCTCTCCGTGTCCCCGCCCCCTGCTCTCCGTGTCCCCACCCCCTGCCCTCTGTGTCCCCGCCCCCTGCTCTCCGTGTCCCCGCCCCCTGCCCTCTGTGTCCCCACCCCCTGCCCTCTGTGTCCCCGCCCCCTGCCCTCCATGTCCCCACCCCCTGCCCTCTGTGTCCCCCCATCTGTGTCCCCACTCCCTGCCCACTGTGCCCTCCACCCCCTGCCCACTGTAAAGTTTTGGGAAGAATTTGTGTTGAACTGGGCTTGTGTTTCTATGAAATGTTTTGTAGAATGCTTCACAACTTGAAAATTCCTTTTCTTTCACAGCTTGCTTGGGTTCTTCCTTGAGTATGATTTTGTAATTTGTGCCCTTCGGTGAATATGTTCAGATCACCTATGCTATTGAATTCATTGCCACATTATCTCATTAACCTTTGTCCTCTGCAGAACCTGCAGTACCACCCCCACCCCCGCCCCCCTTAGGTTGGTATCGGAAGCCTGGATCTTTTCTTCACACACACACACACACACACACACACACACACACTTTGCTGGCTGGTTGGGTTTTTTTTGTTTTTTTTGTTGTTTTTTTTTGGTGAACCAATGAGTTTTATTGGGGTTATATACAAGAATATGAGTGAGACTTTACTTACAGGAGCATAAAAGATCACTCTGCATGGGTGACAGTTTGCAAAAGCTAGGAACCTGGAGCACACTGTACAGTCTGCAGGCAACTTAACAGGTTCCAGAATGTCCCTTCCAAGTGACTCAGTTGGTATAAACTGCTTCCAGGCAGCTCTGTGTGTTTCTGCTTCTTTACAGGCTGCTGGTCTATTCTCTGTCTTCTTTCAGCTTGGCTTGCCCAAGAGTGACTCTCAGTAGTCTCTATTGTTTACTCTTGGGAGGGAGGGGCCTAGTGAATGTGGTTGGTTTCAGGGACTTCCTGAAGCTATTTTGAGTTATTTACAACTTTTGTCTTAAACAGTTTGACTTTGATGGAATGTTTCAATCTATGGAGAAACTGCTACACAACCCTTACTCCCTACTACAACTTTCTTCTGCTGAGTCTGGTTAGGAGTCTCAAAAAAAAAAAAATCTTTCTACAGAACGGAAAGGGTCTACACAAACAGGATGCTAGCTGGTTTTATGCCAACTTGATACAAGCTAAAGTCATCAGAGAGGAGGGAGCCTCGATTGAGAAAATGCCTCCACGAGATCTGGCTGTAAGGCCTTTTCTCTATCCCTGGGCCAGTGGTCCTGGGTTCTATAAGAAAGCAGGCTGAACAAGTCATGAAGAGCAAGCCAGTAAGCAGCACCCCTCCTTGGCCTCTGTTGTGAGTTCTTGACCTGACTTACTTCAATGATAAACCCTCCCCAAGTTGCTTCGGTCATGGTATTTCATCACAATAGTGACCTATCTAAGACACACACTCACACACACACACACACACACACACACACACACACACACACGAAATGTCTTTTAAACACCTTACAATGGTATATTTTCCTACTCTTAAACATTTGTGCTATTGTTATCCACTCACTTTTACACATACTATAAACCCTACAAACTATAAACTGTAATTATCTTATGTGAACAGCAAGTTATCTTTTAAAAGGCCTTTAAGTAATATAAGAAATACAATTACCATATATAGTTTCCATTTCTAATACCTTTTATTATTTTCTGTGGAATAATAATTCTATTGGATGTAATTTTTCTTCTGTCTGGTTAATGTCCATTTCTTTTAGGTTATGAATATTAATTTTGAATTCTCTCAGCTTTTATATATTTGAAAATGGTTTTATTGGGGCTTTGCTTTTAATTTCTCTGTTTCTCTTTCTCTATCTGTGTGTGTGTGTGTGTGTGTGTGTGTGTGTGTGTGTACTCACCCATGCATGCCTGTGAAAAGGCCACAGGCTAACTTTGGGCATCTATCTCCATTGCTCTCCACTTTATTTTTTGAGGCAAGGTCTCTCACTGAACCTGGAGCTGGCTATTTTGGCTACACTATATGACCAGCAAGTCCCCAGGCTCCATCTGTCTCTGCCCTGCCTGGCACTGGCATTTCAGGCACACACTACCATACCCAGCTTTTATATGGGAGCAGCTCCTCAGGCCTGCATGGCCAGCACATTACCCACTGTTAGATCATAGCCCCACTGGCGCTCTCTCTCTCTCTCTCTCTCTCTCTCTCTCTCTCTCTCTCTCTCTCTCTCCTAGAAATCAGGCCATTTCCCTTCCCCCTACACCCACCCTGCAGTGACTGGCCACTGCTGTGTCTATTAGAGCACACTGGCAGGGATGTGTGTGGAGAGGAAACAAACCCAGCAGTTGCAAAATCAAAGTTTAAAGTCCCAGCTAGCACTGACCTTTGTTCTGGGAGTCAAGTGTGACCTTCCACGACCCTGTGGAAACCACAGAAGTCAGAAATCCCGTTTGCTGGGGGGTCCGAAGCTAACTTTTCAGCCCACCATTGCCCTATACGTGGCAGCTCTGCCTCCGGCTCTGCCAGCTCTGTAAGCTTTCTGTCCTGTGAAGCTCTTCTCCCATGTTTGAAGGGAAGGCTCTCTCCTTAAGGACACTCATGCTCTCCCTCCCCAAGGCCTGGCCACGAGGCCTCTCTCCTAATAAAGCTCACTCTGACTGGTAATTTCACATCAGCTCTTTTTCCAAACCTGCCACTGTTAGCATTCAGACCCGCCCCTGACCTGCCCAGCGCCCTGACGTCATCTTACGTTATGTCCTCTTTAAGAGAAAACTCTGCCCCTTCTCGCTCTCCTCTCTTGCAGTGAGGTAGCAGGCGCCTCCTCCCTTTCTTTACTTTCCTCTTTCTCTTTTTCCTTCTCCTCTCCTCAGACCCTGCGTGTTTTCTCTTTCTTCTCCCCTCAATTCCTCCCTTGATAAACTTTCCACATGGGTGCTGCCCGCATGGTGTGAATGACTTTCCACTGTGCCCCATTGGTTCCGCCGGCCATGTCTGCAGGGCTGGTCTCCCTCACCGAGTCTTTTTAAAATACAACAGCCACATCGGACTTCAATTTGTGTTATAAGACCCACTAATCTCCCCAGCCCTGATTATTTTTGATGAGTATAAAAGTCAATTTTCATGTGACTTCTCTACAGAAACACCTGTTCATCCAGACAGAACCTTCTCCAGTCTTAAGAAGTGAGTCCATCAAGTCCAGCATGGTGGTCAATGAGTTTATTGAAGCCAGTTATAGGAACACAGGTAAGGGGTTGCTTACAGGAGCTTGGTTGATTCAAAGCTGCATCATCAAGAAGTCCTGGGGGATGGAGGGATGGCTCAGCGGTTAAGAGCACTGGCTGTTCTTCCAGAGGTCCTGAGTTCAATTCCCAGCACCCACATGGTGGCTCACAACCACCTGTAATGAGATCTGGTGCCCTCTTCTGGCCTGCAGGGACACATGCAGATAGAACACTGTATACATAATAAATAAATAAATCTTAAAAAAAAAAAAAAAGAAGTCCTCCATTAGCATGAATGGTGACTCAGAAAAGCTCCGTTACTGGTGTCCAAACCTGCTAGCTCCCATGTATTCTAGCAGCATCCAAGATCGGATGTAAATGGGGAGAAGGGGTGGGCAGGAGGGAGTGGTGGCTGGAATTTCAGGTGAGGGTCTGGTGACCCTCCACACCGCTCCCCTGAGAGAATGTCAACAGCTCCATTACCATCACCACAGACCTAGCTATAACGGTTGGTTTACTTATTCTGTTGCCATGACTGTGGGGCCCAAGTTACCATAGCCATCTGCTTCATGCTGGCTGATGGTCATGTTAGATCTAGAAGAAACGGCTTGACCAACAGTCTCAAGGTTGAAAGGCATTTTTACCCTTTTTTAAAATTTTTATGTTTTTATTCATGTGTGTCATATGTGTTTATACCTGTATGGGGATGCCTGTGGAGGCCAGAAGAGGGCATCAGGTCCCCTGCAGCTGGAGTTACAGGTGTTTGTGAGCCACCCAGTGTGGGCGCTGGAAGCCAGACTTGGGTCCTCTGCAGAAGCAGTGTGTTAGGGTTTATGTGGTGGAGTACCTGGGTGGCTTGGGGCCAAGGTATGCTGCGGAGATGACACCATCCAGCAGAACTCACACAAGAGATTTATTGGGGGGGGGGGAGTGGAATGCTGTCTTGGAGTAGAGACATGAGAGAGAGAGGGACAGAAAGATAGAGCAGGAGAACAGGACATGATGGCGGGACCTTTTAAAGGGTATGCGTGTTGCATTTGGCAGCTGATGAGGATGTAGCTACCAGCCCTGAATCCCTGAAGGCGGGCTGGAGCTAACATCCCTCCTTTTTGTTTATTATAAAAGGAGAGGAAATAAGAAGGAATGACTGGTGAGGCAGGAATGGGGTGCCATGTTCTTCAGACTGCCTCCTGTTGTCTGAGTGTGTCCACATCTTTGGAGACCCAAGAAAGCTAGGATACTGGCCAAGTCCTGGAAGAGCAGGCTGCTTCACTGGCTGTCCAGGCTCCGTGGGACCATCTGGGGCTAGGGACATGCAGGCAGCAGTTGGAGCAGTTTGTGAGGCTGGACCACCTGGGGCTAGCCACTTTGAAGCTGTCCAGGATGCGGATTTTGAGGGAACACCTGGATCTGGCAGGGTGCTGAAACAGATATATATTAGGGACAGCAGGTAAAGCTAAGGAGTTTAGAGGGAAATTTCTTTCTTAGGTATACATCTGATACTTTTAGACCCATGGTCCTGGCGGTTGTGGGAGAAGAGTCTGAAGATCGGGGAAAGGGGGAGAGATCCTACCCTCAGGAATAGGCAGTAGGTGGGGAAATTTAGGCTGTTGATTAACAGGAGTACTTATCTGGAGTCCATTTGACCCTTAAGAAGTAGATTCAAGAGGCTGAAGAGATGGCTCAGGGGTTAGGAGTACTGGATCCTCTTCCAGAGGACCTGCGTTCAATTCCCAGTACCCACATGGCAGCTCACAACTGTCTGTAACTCCCGTTCTCCCGTTCCAGAAGATCTGACATCTTCACACCAATGCACATAAAAAAAAAAAAAACAAAATTTAAAAAAAAAAAAGAGGTGGATTCAAGTCAATTCCCTGAAGCTTACCAGAATTTTTTAAGTTTACAAAAAGATAAGTTTTAGATATGTTAGTATTACCACTGTTTGTAATTTGTACTGAAATCATTGTTGAAAAGGCAGTAGACTCACACTTTTGAGTCAAAGTAGAAGCCCGGTGTTGCTAGAGTTTTCCTGCCTGGCCCACGGTCAGAATAAATCTCTTTCACCTGCCAGTCCCACAGCCGCTCAGACCCAACCAAGTAAACACAGAGACTTATATTGCTTACAAACTGTATGGCTGTGGCAGGCTTCTTGCTAACTGTCCTTATATCTTAAATTAATCCATTTCTATAAATCTATATCTTGCCACATGGCTCGTGGCTTACTGGCATCTTTACATGCTGCTTGTCCTGGCAGTGGCTGGCAGCAACTCCCTCCGCCTTCCTGTTCTTTTAATTCTCTCTGTTAGTCCCGCCTATACTTCCTGCCTAGCCACTGGCCAATCAGTGTTTTATTAGCAACACATTTGCCATACAGAACATCCCACAGCAGCCCGGGGGCCCAGAATGATCCTGGGTTAAAAGTCTGAATGAGTCTTTCCTCTATCCAGAAGACCGGGTGTGTATAGATTAGACAGATGTTTTTAGCACAATGAGAAGTGTTTTGAATTCTATACTTAGAAGACAACCAAAGGAAATTTAAAATCTTGAGCATGTGACTACAATAGTAGTAGTCAGTGCTTACCAGAGCTATTAATAACTTATCAGAATCCCAACAATTAATGTTAAAACTCTGAACTTTTGAAGTCTTAGTATAACAATAGCAGAGAGGGAAAGAGATCTGAAACATTTTTCATTTTTACATATATCTTAAATCACTTTCTTATACCTTTACAAATTGCATTTACACTCCTTAAGACACTTTCTTAGACCTTTATCATATCCTCAGACCTTACATAAACTTTACATTTTTTTTAAAATATCTAATCATTCACCATGGACACAGGTGGTTGATTACTGAAAGCAGTCACTGTAAAGTGAGTTCCTTTTTAATAAAGGGATAGTAAAAAGTTACTTTGAAATCTGTTTTGTGAGTTTTTCTCTTTTTAGAGTCTAGTAACAAAGTAAACTGAGTCTAGACCTAGTAGTAGCTCTAGGAGAGTGAGGCCTATGGCCTGGTTTTTACATATGAAGAGAACTGAGAAGGTAGCTGAATGAAGCCTTGGTTGCTGCTGTTAAACTGGCAAAGCTATCACTAGTCCTCAACACCATCAGAGAGATCTGAGAAGGATAAGTTTTACCAGAGTAAGCAGGAAGTACAGACCAAGCAGCTTCTGAATCTATTAAAAATGACAGAGACTTACTGGCTACCTGGACAATCTATGGTTGTTGTGGGGAGAGGTCCCAGGGCAGCCTCAGTCTTCGGCCACCAGGCCTAGAAGATCTGACAGATTTTCCTGTAGTGTAGAAACTTGAGGGGACCAGCCTACCTTGTCTAGGCAAAGCAGGGCAATAAACTCCCCAATGTCCTGCTTGTCCACAGTTTGGACAGGTGTCGGAGTCTGTGGGATCAGCTCCGACTTGCTCCCACCTTTCCAAGAGTTCTTGGGTAGAGGAGAGAGGAATGAGGAAATATTAGATAGAAAGATAGAAGGACACGATAAGAACGACAGAGACACAGGATAGCTTTCTGAGGGTCCTGGGTCAATACCCAGCCACCCAGAGCTTTATTCAAAAGGGCTTTTTCTAATATGCCAAGGGGAGAGGCAAAAGACCTCCCCCTTGCAAGATCAAAGCACAAAACATACAGCCAAGTGCAGACCCTTCCAAACACCTGGTAACCACGCCTGTGGCCATCTCCTTATGCAGCCCTGCAGGGTAAAGCAAGCTCAGATTCTCTGACCCTGAGTAAGGTCTCACTGTGGGCCTTCATGGCCAGGGTTCTGGCAGCAGGCAAGGTAAAGTGCAGTTTTTCACCCAGTGGCCAGCTTTGCCACATTTAAAGCAAGCTCCAGTGGAGTTCTTCTGTGCCCATCCATCTTCTTTGGAGGAGATAGGGGTGCTGCCAGGAGCTGGCATTTCTCTCTGTCATGAAAAGCCTTTTTTATTAAACATTTAAAATGCCATATTCAGGAGATCTCTAGCTATCTATTAAGTATACCTGATTTAGTTACTTGCTTTAGGCTAAATAAAGCTTATTCCTGTAATTAACTACATTAGTACTTAGCATGATTACAAGTATATTCTGAACACATTAAAGAATTTGATCATTTATAAGGCGGCTATTAATTTTCATGTCTTAATTATTCTTAACAGTTTACAACAAGTTAGTAGTTCTCATAAGACTAGCACTTGACATTCCACACTTGTTAGGTTTAGCTTTAAAAAATAACATTTTTTGATTTGGAGCTCCTTTAGTATTGAAATAAAACTTTTTAATCATAGCTACAGTCCATAGAGAGACTGGCAACTTTACTGATCCTTTTATAGTACACCATTATAAAATATTGTAGTTTTTTTTTTGATATGGCTTAGTTTATCCAAAAAGCTAAAGCTTAAAGTGAGCAAAGACAAAGAAGCTAGACAAATATTACTGTGAACCTGAGTATATTTGAGGAATTTATAAATCTTGATTATCAAATATACCTTATTTATCAAACATATGCTGTTACTTACCTAAATTTTCTAGTAGCTTGGTGTTGCACAGTTAGCAAAGACATAAGTAGTTAGACGTCTTAAGTCAGCTTTTATTAATCTGAATAGACTTTTATGACCTTAAAATTTTACCACTATATACAGTGTATTCTAAACCAGAGACAAATCACATATATAGTACATTGCAGCAAATAGAACCTTAAATTTTTATCAGCATACAAAAATCCATACTAATCCAAAATATTTGAGACTTTTTGTTGCTTCTTAGTCTAAAAGGAGATACAATGGTAAACAGAGAGGCCATCAGGACTAAGAAGTTTTACAATTGCTGCTTTATGCCATGTGGTCATTTTAAGATGGCGAAGTCACATGGCATGTACTCTTTAACCTTAGTAAAGATGGCTGCCAGCCATGTGGCTGCTTACATCCCGATGAGGTCACCAGCCAAGATGGAGGAGAGCCACATGGTTGCTATTTAAAACATCTGTTTTCCTAGTAGATCTCTACATTTTTTTCTATATATATATTTTTAAATGAGAATTGAATCCAAGTTACATACACACAGAGTTGAATCCAAATATATACACACACATATAGAGTTGAATCCAAGTTACATACACACATGCATAAACAAGAGTTGAATCACACACACACACATACACACACACATACACACACACATATCCATGAATAGATTTTAATTATAAGCCTTTTATAAATTTAAAGCCAAATTTTGTTACAGATTTTATTAACTATACCCAATGAATTTACAAATCCTTAGATAGAATTTATAGCATAATCTTAACAGATTTTTTTTTTTGAGAGCAGAGCACAGAACAGTCATAAAGATAAAAGATTTTTAAGAGTGGAAAGTAGAGAAAGTGTAGAGAAGAGCAAGTTAAAGATATAAGATATTTGGGAATCATTTGTCTGTGCAGGAGCAATTGTCACTACTTGTGAGAATTTGGAAATCGGGTTCCCCAATTTTTTGGCCATTGGTAGGTGCTGAGGACAGACTGTTATAATAAAATCTGAGCCTGAGGAGGAAGAGAGAGTCGCAAAGTGGATCACAGTACAGGTGTTTTCCTGTAGCTCCAAGGGGGAGCTGAGAGCTGAAGCTGCCGGACTGCAGACTGGAGCCAGAGACAGCCAGGAGAGTGCAGGGGGAGGGAGCCAGGAGAGTGCAGGGGGAAGGGAGCCAGTAAGTGTCTTCATTAGAGAGGCCCACAGGGGTGTGGAAGGCCAGAGCTGAGAGAGAAAGTTGCCCATGTGGTGTGAGCCCCAAGGGTGAAGAAGCTGGCTCCAGTTTATGACACAGGACAAGAAAAGGAACAGTCAAGGGAAAAGGTGGAACTGAGTAGCACATGGGTGCCCATGTGGAGGGCACAGCAGCAGAGGGCGGCGGCAGCTGAAGAACTGGACTCTAGAACTCGGAATCAAATTCACAAACAAATGATCTGTACGTCCCTTAGGAGAGTTAGATCAGCAGCTTGGTTCGGAGCTGGGGCTGCAGGGGAGAGGAGGTGTGTGCTGTGTGTGCACCCTGCCGCTGACCTGCTCCTTCGATCCCGCCTCCTGCTAGGTCTGGCTCCAGCACCCACTTTGCAACAGACTTACAGATCTCTCAACACTAACTTAAAGATAGGATATTTTCCAAGTAAGGGTGGGTGTATCGGGGTGGAGGGGGTGAGGAGGTGGAGAACCAGACAAAAGCAAACAGGACCTGGAGTAGAGAAAAAAGAAATAGGGAATGGGGAGCTTTTTTCTGTTCCCCCCAATTGCTTGGTTGGTTCCATTTTGGATTGATTATCTAAGGGGTATTGAGGCCAGATTCGACTTCAAAGGCAGGTAAGTTTAGAAGCCCTTAAGTTGGGCACTAGGTGTTGGGGTCAGTGGTTCTCCAAGAGGCATCCCAAAGGGGAGCCCAGAGGTACAGAAGGCACAGTTCCCATGGGTGAGGTAGAGGAGGAGGTCCAAGGCCAGTCCAGTCATCCCTAGCATCCAGGGGTACCTAAGGAAGAAGGCACCTCACCAAACAGAGGCTTCACCAAACAGAGGCCAGGATTAGCCTGGCTAAGCCTGAGGAGAGACTTGGTACCTGGTACCAGGACTTTTGAATGAAACCAAAAGATGAAAACCAAGCTCAAAAATGAAGCCTTACCCCAGGGAAAGGGCCAGGGGTCTGTACCTCCATCTCCAAGAGTACCAGAGGCTCAGGGAAGCATTTAACCCAATTGAGAAGGATGACTCACCAATTGCTGGTGATGGATGGAGGGCCAGGGGATAGGTGGAGGACCTGAGATAAGAGGTAGGGTCCCAGTGTGGCTTACACCCCAAGGGGGGAGCATGCAGGCACCAGGATATCCCACCGAGTCATCGGCACCAATGTTAGGGGTTTTTTCAGTGGAGTACCTTAGAGAGTCACGGCCAAGGTATGCCACAGAGATCACACCACACAACAGATCTCACACAGAGATTAACTGGGGCAGGGAGTGAAATGAGAGAGCGAGAGACAGATAGACAGAGCAAGAGAACAGCCGTGATGGTGGGGACCCTTTAAAGGGTTCACGCCTCGAGTTTGGCAGCTGATGACGATGTAGCCACTGGTGCTGAGTCGAGGAAGGCAGGCTGGGGCAAACAGCAAGAGCTCTGGACTGTGGAGACATCTTTCGGGCTCCCATTTTTGTCTGTCTTCTCACATACAGTGCTTCTGTTGAAAATTCTGTTACTCTCTCGCCTTTGTTCCTGTTGTGGGAAAGTCAGAGAATATAGGCAGGTAGGGAAGGTAGAGTGGGCTTCGGGGGGGGGGGGTGCCCCCTTTCCAATGGGAAAGGTTTCTGGAAAGAAACAGCCCACCCAGGGACAAACACCTGGGAGAGAAGATGAGAAAGACCCAAGGGTCTTATAAAATGTCTAACCCAGAGTCCCCCCCTGGAAACTCCCAACTCTGGGTTTCCCACCTGCCCGTCCTGAGAGGAAACACCAGCCTGCCTCAGTAAAAACTGTTGTTGCTCTCTCTGCCTCCTGGGCTCATGTCTTCCTCATTCTTTTTTTTTTTTTTGGTTTTTCGAGACAGGGTTTCTCTGTGTAGCTTTGCGCCTTTCCTGGAACTCGCTTGGGAGACCAGGCTGGCCTCGAACTCACAGAGATCTGCCTGCCTCTGCCTCCCGCGTGCTGAGATTAAAGGTGTGCGCCACCACCGCCCGGCCGTCTTCCTCATTCTTTAGTGTCTTTCCTGAGCAGTTTTTCTTTGCCCACCCAGCAGAATGAACTTGGCTTCAGGATAACACTATGAATTGATGTATGTTGCTGCTGCTGCTGCTGGCGCTGCTGCTGTGGCTGATGGGAATTGAACCCACTGCCCTACATGTGCCAGGTAAGCACTTTGCTACTGAACTACCTACCCAGGGGTTTGGTTTATTTG
>CABHPP010147798.1:0-75911 GCA_902168425.1 Peromyscus attwateri | reverse complement strand
AGAAAGAAAGAAAGAAAGAAAGAAAGAAAGAAAGAAAGAAAGAAAGGCCAGATATGAATTATAATAGCTGTTAAAATTTGATGTGGTCTAGAAATTTCTTCCTTAGTGACTTTACTGACTCTCTCTCTCTCTCTCTCTCTCTCTCTCTCTCTCTCTCTCTCTCTCTCTCTCTCTCACTGTCTTCCTGCCACTCTAGCTTCATTTTTATCAGATTCTAGAAAGAAGCCTTTCTAGTGCCACAAGACAAAAGAAAAAAAAAGCATTTGGCGTCTACACACAAATGAGACACTTGGTCAGCTGGGGGAGCTGTGAACTGAAGTTCCCAGAAAACAAAGACAAAATCCAAACCAAACCAAAGGACACTAATGTACCACCATTACAGCATCTGTGAGGCCAGTTGACTGGAGCTTCCGTGGCTGTGGAGACCTGGAACATCTCAGGCCCAGAGACAATTATCTTGAGCTATCTTTGTCTTTTTGTTTTGTTTTGTTTTTGTTTTTTTGAGACAGGGTTTCTCTGTTTGCACCTTTCCTGGAACTCACTTGGTAGCCCAGGCTGGCCTCGAACTCACAGAGATCCGCCTGGCTCTGCCTCCCGAATGCTGGGATTGAAGGCGTATACCACCAACGCCTGGCTTATCTTTGTCTTTCTTAAAAGTCATATTTTTTGCCCAATTCTGTGTCTGACCTGACATCCTGGTGACCATCTGGCAAAAATCCTTTGGGATATAATAACAAACCACTAGCTTCTGACCACCCGAAAGCTAAGCGCACCTTCAGATAGCATCTGAGACCCATACCAAGAGTTCTCTGCCACGATCAAAAGCAACTTGAGGGAGATTCTATGTGGGCATTTGGTTTCAGAGGGTTGGAGTCCATAATGGTAGGGAAGGCACAGTGTGGCCCAGCCTGGCTGCAAGGACAGGAAGCTGGATGGTCACATTTCATCTGCACACAGGAAGCAGAGGGATCAGAACAGGAAGTGGGACAAGGCCTGCCGCAATGATATGCTTTCTCCAATAAGGCACCACCAACTGGGACTAAGTGTCCAAATATGTGGGTCTGTGGAGGACATTTCTCACTCAAACTATCGCACCTGCTTAACTAAAAGCTACAAAGCCGCTGCTCTCACCAAGGTTCTCAGAGTGTCTTGACTTTTGACTTCATTTTCTTCTATTTACTTATTATTTATTTATTTATTTACTTACTTAATTACTTACTTATTAATTATGTATACAGTGTTCTGCCTGCATGTATCCCTGCATGCCAGAAGAGGGCACCAGATCTCATTACAGATGGTTGTGAGCCACCATGTGGTTGCTAGGAATTGAACTCAGGACCTCTGGAAGAGCAGCCAGTGCTCTTAACCTCTGAGCCATCTCTCCAGTCCCGACTTTATTTTCTTCTGTTAGCATAAAAAGAAATCATGGGCCAGGCGGTGGTGGCACAAGCCTTTAATCCCAGCACTCAGGAAGCAGAGGCAGGTAGATCTTTTTGAGTTCGAGGCTAACTTGGTCTACACAGTGAGTTCCAGGACAGGCTCCAAAGATACACAGAGAAACCCTGTCTCAAAAAATAAAAATAAATAAAAAAGAAAGAAAAAAATCATGAAGTAGTTATTGCATCTTGAGGGCAGCCGGAGTCCGTGTTCCTGAGCCATGGTCACTCATATTTGACTCTCTACACTGTTGTTTGTTTTATTACAGGGATGCTGTGGTCAACAGCCTGTGTTGGGCCCATAAGATGGCAATGGGGCTGACCTGGTGTTGCTGTGATGCATCCCTCACTTGTGGCATGCTTGTGAGAACAGCCATACTACACCATCAGTCATAGAAAAGCACAGTGCATGCAGTTGTGTACAGCGCACAACACGAGTTCATGTCAACAGACCACTGTTACTGTTTATGCATTTACTGCCCTTACTCTTATCGGTATGTCTAATACACTCCTTATACTAGTTACAAAATTATTACTGTGAAAGAGTATTTGTATTCTGCTGGATGCAGCCTCTGTGCAGCCCATGGTGATGGCGTCCCTTAATTGCACACAGAGACCACAGGATTCAGCTGACCTGTGTGCTCTGGTTTTGTGTAAGCACATCCTATGATGGGACTATGGCCTGAAGAATTTTCAGAAGCTACCCCATGGTGAGCAGCCATGTGACTGCATTTGAAAATTTTTTTTCTCCAGGATGAAAGTATTCAGGATCTTAGAGACTGGAAGTGATTCCTCCCACTATTGAAATGTCCAAGCAGCCATCAAAATAACAATGATGGCATTTCATCCTGAGGCTGGGGCATAGCCCTAAGAGAGCCTCCTTCTGATTGAGATGCTCCCCCAGAATCTTGCCCTTGTCCGACCTTGGCAGCCTGGCAACCCGAGCATTCCCAATTACCCACTGGCCTCTTCTTCAGACTGTCTCATCCATTCTTCTAGGCTGACTCTGTCAACCACTTTTATCAGACCACATGATTTCATTTGTCAAAGAAACCCAGCCAGGCCTTTTCATTAAAGGCCACTTCCTAGATATCAGTCACAGGAAGCATAAGTTACCCCTTTGATGGGATGTATAAGGCTGTCTGGTTGGATAGCAAAGGCATCCCTGCATCCTGACAACCCCTGGGGTTCAGCGGTCTTGGGCTCCACTCCTGACTCTGTAGTAGGTTCATTGCATATAAAAGAGATGAGAGATGAGCTCTTCTTCCTAGGCTGGGGACCACTGCATCCCAGTAACCATAGCAACAATGGACCACATGGCAGGTGTCTGATGTCCATTGGACATTTTCTGGTGTTAAGTGCTCTTCATCTTTCCATCCATGCATCCCTTAGATTCTATTCTGACTGGTGACATTAAGAGTCTCCCAGGGGAGCAGTTCAGGCCTGGGAGACCTGCAGCTGACTGCATTAATTAAGCCTCTTATCTCCCCAGAATGTTTTGCATTGCCAGGCTCAGGAGCCAAGAGAACCTCCAAGGGCAGCTAAATAGAGCGCAGGAGATGGGGGAGTTTGCAGCTCACAGTTGTGAACAAATAGGGCTTAGTAGAAAAATATACCTGGTATACAGCAGGCGCATAACTAGTAACTGTGGAAAAATCAATGCAATAAAATAGACTTTCTTTTGAAAATGGAACTCCCCCCAAGCTGCTAGAAGTGCCTAGAGAGATGATCATGTGAGTTAGTAATTATTGAGTGCCTGCTGTGTGCAGTCACGGGTGCTGTGGAGCCTCTAAGAATGTTAGTTTGTTGAATGAATCTCCAATCCACCAGGGATGACTGAAGAGAAGAATAGATGGATTAACAGGGCCAACCATGTAGCAGAGTGTTTGGATCTAAGTTGCCCCTGGGGTCTCTCCACGGAGAGCCTTTGAAGGTTATGTGTATTGTGACAGAATCATCTGTAGGCTTCAGAAACACCCATTCTGGTAGATTCTGAAAGGAATAGAGAAGGATGCTCCTAATTACTTTGAGCAAAGAAATGATTTTCTTCTGTGCCCATGCCTTACTGGACATGGTGAATGAACTGACAGTTGGATTTTCCTTCCCCTTCCAACCTGGCTGCCATGCTGGGAGCTCTGGCTACAGGGAGAGGCCATGTGGAGGAGAACCAAGGGTGCCATCCGAGGCTTCGGATTGTCTCCTGTGGTGACCCGGCACCAGCTGCTGCCTGTGTGGGTGCACCATTGCACAGTCCAGCCCAGCTGGACTCCTAGATAACTGCTGTCCCCGAAGACTGTTGAAACCACCCAGCTTAGCCTAGCCAACCTACAGAAGCACACCACGTAGAAAAACAACTAATCTAAGCCACGGAGTCATGAGTGGTATTCTGTGCAGTGGGTAAGTGATAAATCAGGGGGATGCAAAGGGGGACCCAGGCAATGATCACACCTGAAGCCAGACAGACAAGAGCTGCTGGGCATCTCCAGCTCTGGGGTCATCAGCTGCTGTGGATTAAATTGCACCAAGCCCCTTTTCATAAGTACCCAGCACACTTAGAGCCCATAAACCACATCTAGCTCTCAATGAGTCAAACCTTCTACATAATGGAAAATATCAAAAGCTCAGCTTTCCAGAGCTAAGACAGCCGCCTTCCTGCACAAATTCTCGTTTTCCCTCACTCTTCAGCACACATACTCTCCTCATTGTGAGACCTCTCTCCCAGCAGCAATCTCTGTTACTGTCAGCCCTCCAAAGATAGGGCTTGGAACCAGCAATCACTGAGTGTGGATTCAGGATGGTGACAATGTTTCTAGTGGCCCGTGTCCCCTCTGAGCCTCAGCATCTTTAGCCATGTAGAAGGTAAGGTCCCTGCCAATCAGATCAAGTAATAAACGTGAGCCATAATGCAGCCAAAAGATAACTACCGGGACACAGGACCTTCAAGCCAGGCACCACACTGCACCAATCGGTTTTCTGCCACACCCCAGTCTGCCTCACCTCCCTGCTTGCTCCCCCCACATTCCCTCTCCCAGCCTCTGTCTGTTCTATCCTTGGTGGGAAGCCACTGTGAGGCCAGGAAATGAGACACCTCTACTCCTGGGTGTGAGTCTTGCAAAGCTTGGAGCTTCTACCTTACCAGCCCTGGGGTAGGGTGAGGGGTTGTGTGATGAGCAAAGGGTTAGTAGATGAGGTGACCAGCTACCCAGAGTGAATTCCTGGTCTGAGTTGAAGCCCTGGTTCGTTGGGTTGATTAATACTGTGTGACTTCAGTTAAGCTCTAGTCCTTCCTAGGTCCAACTGCCTGTGTGTGTGTGTGTGTGTGTGTGTGTGTGTGTATGTGTGTACATGCATGTGCACAGAGCATCTAGATAACATTGAGATTACCCTCCTCCCAGGGAGTGTGTGTGTGTGTGTGTGTGTGTGTGTGTACACACAGAGCACTAGGAATGGCTTTAAGCCACTCTGAGGTTATCACATGCCAACATGTGTGTGCCCATGCATGTGTATGCATATGTGTGTGCATACAGGGTATCTATCTGTGTATGTATGTGTGTATCTGTGTGCTCTAGGAATTGCACCATACAACCCAGAGGTTATCACCTACCAGTGTGTATGTGTCTGTGGGGCGGAGGGGGGGGCGGGGGATTGACCCCAAACAACCCTGATGCTAATGTGTGTGTGCATGTGTGTATGTATGTATGTATGTATGTATGTATGTATGTATGTGTGTGTGTTGTAGACACAGAGCACTAGACATGGCCCCGCACAACCCTGAGGCAACACCTGCCAAGACCTTCCTGGCGATAGGGGGTGGGTCACATGGTGGCGGGGAGGGGGTTGCGGTTGACGCGCCTCCGGGTCAGCCTCCGCCTCTGACGTCCTTACAGCCATCCTCCCTCTCCGCTGGCTGCATCCCCGCCCTCGGAGTCTGGAGAGCTGCTGGAGCCCGGCGGGAGCGCGAGGTGCAGGAGGCCGGCGGGAGGCAGGCGAGCCGCGGGAAGCAGGCACCATGGTGCTGTCGGTGCCTGTGATCGCGCTGGGCGCCACGCTGGGCACTGCCACCAGCATCCTTGCGCTGTGCGGGGTCACCTGCCTGTGCCGGCACATGCACCCTAAGAAGGGGTTGCTTCCACGGGACGGCGAGCCCGACCCTGAGAAGGCGAGGCCCGGCGTGCTTCGGCCGACCCAACAGGTGAGTGCGGGCGGGCCAGGTGGGGTGGCCGGGTTACTTTATGCTTTGCCAGACCGGGAAGGGGACAGAAGACCTGCAAGCAGGGGTCGCGCGGTGGCCCTCAGGGATGGGGGAGGGACTTGAAGGAGAATGGGGGATGAAGGCTTGAGAGGGTTGGGAAAGAAATGAGGGTGGGGGGACGGTGTGCAGGGAGGAGAGGCTGTGAGCCTTGGAGAGAGATGGGAGAGATGCAGGGTTAGGGCACCCTTCGGGGGATACTGAGGAGAAGCCTGCAGAATCAGGAGGCAAGGGTAGTGGGGTCTGCCAGAGGAAAGAGGGAGACCTTAGGGCAAACAGATAGGTGAGAAATAAGCAGAGGGGAGGTGGCCCCTCCTCCCTATGTGTCCCCCGGATGGACAACAGGAGATGCCTGGGTCTAAGCGTGGCCAGTGAGGAGGAGCCTGCAGGACCCCCACTCCCAGCAGCTGAGCCTCAGCATCCCCGTAGATCTCGGGAGACTGGAGGGCTTTTATCCCGTCATATGTGGTTCTCAGAGCCCCCTCGAGCTGGAAATGGGCTATGAGCTGTGTATCCTAGACAGGAAGGGCAGCGGGGGCTGGGAGGTCTGGGGGAAGAGCCTTCTCCATGATCTGTGACCTCCAGAATGCTTCTCAGGTGGAGGACAGTGCTCCTTGGAGAGCCATAGGAAGGCTGGCCCTGGGTCAGGGATGCATCAAGGACCTCCCAGGATCATAAAGATTCCCTGATTTTAGCCTTCTGAGTGCGTCTTGCTTTGAGACAGTCCTCCCTTTTCTAGTAAATTAATTATTTAGAAGCCCCCCCCCCCCCCAGGTCCCAGAGTGGAGCCTGCGTAGCTGGTCACTGTAGTGAGAGTGAAGGGAAATGGCTGCTGTCCTTGAGGCACTTAGAATCCCATACAAGTGACATTGTCACTGGTAAACAGGAGCTGGTGAGCTGTGGGATGTCAGCCTGGAATGATCAGGAATTGGGAACAGTGGGCTCCCCAGTAGTGAGGGTGTGGCTGGCTGCCTTTCCCTCCCATCTGGCAGTGCTGAGAGACACCTGAGGGACAGATGGCCATTCTGCTGCCTTTTAGTGGTGGCCCTCCTGCCCTGCCCCTAACTGGGGAGCAGGTAGTGTAAACAGCCTCCAGGCTCCCTTCTGACTGTCCTACTGACCCCCCAGTAGCCCACACAATGCTGCCCATCAGCCAAAGACCTGCCAAGTTATTTCTCAGCAACTTTAAACCCTTCAAACACCTCGTTAGAATAAGTCAGCAAACCAGCCAAGGCTTAGTCACCACCATACTGCCTTACTGGTAAGACCTTTACATATTTTGCTTTTAACAAGGGTACAAGGGAATAGCCCAACTCACAAACTGGGAAACACAAACTCAGGGAGCGCAAGTGACTTGCCCAAGGCCACCCAGTTTTGGAGGCCAGCTGTCCTTGAGCTGGTCTAATTTTAGAGTCCTTGCTAGTAGCCCCTCCAGCCATTCCCTACCCCCTCTGTCTGGAAGGTGCCTGTCTCTGCAGCCAGGCTCACCCAGTGCCTCCTTCTGCAGTTTTTGCCTCTCTGGCTTCGTGATTATTCTTCTTGTTCCCCACTCCTTTTTCCACACAGATGGCTCCTTCTCAGCCTTTAGTTCTCTTCCGAGGGAGGATTTTACTTACTGGCCCATGAAACAAGCATCCCTGTGACCGTGTCCCCTATTATTCCTTCTAAAGCTGTTTATAACACGCCCTAAGCTGGCTGTCATTCATATTAGCCACCTGCAAAATAGTTATTCCCAGTACCTGGAAACTGGCATTTGTGCAATAAGAAGCCACTGGCAAACAAAGGCACCCAGCCTTCTGTTCCAAGGGGCTGTGTCCTTGCAGCCCAGGGCCAGTTCTCTGGAGGCTGAATGATGTCTGCCCATGAATATCTGTTGATATGTGATGCCCACCCACCTATGTTTCTCCTCCTGGTTCCTTGGTGCCAGGGAATTTGGCAACAATGTCTAAATCGATAGGTGTGAGAACTCAAGGTGTCTTGGTGGCCACCGTGTTCTGATTCAGCCACTGACCCAGATATAGTAACTGACAAAGACGACGTGGTTGATTTCAAGGAAGCCACGGAGACAGTCAGCAAGGCTCACTGAAAATGTTCCTCAAAGAGAGGACGAGGTGCTGGAGGAGGGAGGGGACTGTAAATTTCTGTGTCCACCAGAGGTCTTGTGGCTAGTTGTGTCCCTGCTGAGGTCTGGGGTGTTTGTAGGGTGCAGCATCCCTGCCTCATGCTTCCAAATCTCATTGGCTGTGTTGGTGGGAAATGCCTTTGGTGTCATAGGGCAGGCCTGGGAATCTGGTGTATGACCCAAATGAATAAACAAAATCGAGGTCTGTATTGAAAAAGAGCTTGGAGGTCTTTCAAGGGATTAAACACTTGCCAAGAGTATGCAGATGGAATTTAAGGGGGTCAGGGTCTTGAATAGGGAGAAAAAGATCATTTTTTCCATCATTAACTCAAACTGAAACCTGGCATTTTCTATAAGTGGGACTATAAACAAGAAAGCGCGGGAGTGTTCTGATCCCTGAGACTTTGTTCTCAAGGAAAATCATAGCTTGTCTGAAATATGCTGCCGGGGTTGCAGACACTTCCCATGCTGATCACACTCCCCTCCATTCTAAGTTATGGTGTTTATTAAAGTCCCTGATCCATCCTGCGATTTACTACATTAATAAAAGACTGCACGTTCCTGGATATATGCTATTGACTATTCCTTTACAGCCTGTATATTTTGCTTCCTGCTTTTTAAGCATCCTGGAGACATATCTGAGAGCTTCTCTAGACAGGGAAGGCTGTCAGGTCACAAATGATCGGGAGCTCCTGCTGAGGGCCAGGTGGCAGAGGGTGGAAGCTCTCCACAGCATCCCCTCTTGTGCCCTGCTGGCTTCAAGTCACAGGTCACAGTGCTTTGCTCTAGAGTAAGACTCAGGTCCCTTTGTCCCACCTACTTGGACAATGTCTCCCCTCATTTGTGTCTAGCCTTTGGGGGATGCAGAGAATTCAGTCTTTCTACACAGGCCATTCTGTTCATGATCTGGTGAGATCATTGGGAACATCTCAGTCTGCCCCAAGAAGTTTGGTTACAAGTGACCTGTGGCTGGAAGCATAGTCAAGGAGGTGGCCTTGGGCCGGGGTGGGGTGCCATGATGACCATTCCCTCTCCTTCACAACTGTCTCTGAATTTATTTGTAAGCTGCCTTCAGACCCCCTGGCCTCCTCCCCTGGAGTTTCCTCTTCCTGGGGTCTAGGTTGCAGCTGTCCTTTTTGGCATTCCTGGTGGGCAGAGAAGCTGCCCTCCTCATTGGGCATCCCGAAGTCATCCCCTTGCATGACCCTAAGGGGTCAAGAAGCTTTCATTTTAGGGTTCTGCTTCCCCTTACATGGCACTTAACCTGGCTGTGACCTTAAGTGAATCTTCTCAAAGACCTTTTAGGTTCCCAGGGGACCTGGCGCTATCCTCTCCAAGGCAGCATGTAGCCAGAGACTTCAGCGAACTTGCCTGGCTTCAGCAATAGCCATCTTGCTCCCCTGTTCCACACCCCTGCTCCCCACTGCCACAAGCTCACTCAGTGCTTCCCCCACACAGAACTGAAATGATGGCTTCAGATGGAAGCTTAGTTCCAAGTTTTTATGGGATGCATAAACGCGGAATTTATGTCAAATAATATATGCATAGTAAAGTCCTTTCCCCCAAGATCAGGAATGCATCCTTCACTCTTCCATGTCCCTGACAATGTCTGTTGGAAAGCAGGGCATGTGATCACCCTGATGTGTATATTGAATGAAAGCACTGTATCCAACATGGAGTAGAGGGACGAACCACAAAGGAGTCATACAGGCAAGTACACACTTCCAGGAGACCTGGGAAGCCAGGCTTGAGGCACACATGGTGCTGCCCCACAAGACAAGTGAGAAACAGGGTGAATCTGGCTGATTAGGGAGTGAGGAGCCTCTAGACTGTGATCCCTGTCTGCCTCTTGATGTAAGTGCCGGCTACATGGTTTCTTTCTTTTAAAATTCACCTACCCTTATGGTTATGGTTTGTGTGCTTTCCTCTAAGTAACAGTGTATCACCATGGTTCCTATTAAGCCATCTCATTGTGACTTAGTGTTTGTGAACATTATGAGGACTGGGCCAGTACTCTCATGATGGGGGCTTTTAGGCTGGGGATCCTCCTGTACATGGTCCATCGTAAGCCTCCTCCTGGCGCTATCCATTTACTGTTTCTCCACCTGCAACATGAAAGACTCACTCTAGGAAATGGGGTCTCAATGCCATCAATGGGGCCTCAGGATGCTTTAATTGTTCTCCTTCCCATGACCTCAGAGCATTCCCCCTGGGCTGCTTGTTTCCATTACACCCACGAATGAAACTGGCCAGGCACAGCTGCTGTCCCACACATTAATCACATCATTCATTAAAGGTTAATGAGTGCATCCTAGGCATAGCATGCAGTGAAAGGCAGACACGCTCCTCCTGCGGAGACAGAAGGTGCAGCCAGCAATTGCCACAGAGCATGGTATGGTGCTGCATGATGGGCAACATTCAGGAGCCATGAGGAATCCTAAGGAGAAGCAAGGCCACCCACAGTCCAAAGTACCCCCTTCTCCATTTCCGGGTGGCCACTCTCTGCACATCTCTTTCGTTGACTCTTAATGACTGGAGGCCCTGTGAATTACTAACCCCACTCCTGGAACTGATTGGACTCTGGCTGCTTTAAGGACTGACCTCCATGGAGTCTCAGCCTGTTACTTATTGTTGTTGTTGTTAGTTGTTGTTGGGGGCAGGGGAGGCTTGAACCCCATGCTTCCTACATGCTAAGTACATGCACTACTGAGCTACCACCCGAGCCCAGTTCCCAGCTTTTTAAAGAATCCAACTCCCAAATTTCTGTTACTAAATCCCCTTTCATTGTTGTACAACAACAATGAAAGTTCCAGTTCCACAGAGTAATAAACATCAGGGCTGGTACTGCCATCTACACATATTCTTTATGTGTTCCAGATACTTGCATTTTACAGGTGAGAAATGTGAATCCAGAGAGCTTACGTAACATATTCATAGGCAGAGCTAGGACCCAAACTTATGAAGTCTGGCTCTAGCGCTACATGTTTGATCACTTGGCTAGAGTTTAGTAAGAAAAAGCTAGTCAAAATTCTGTTCAGGCCGCAGTTTCCCCAGACAGGTGAACAGGTGTCTGTGAACCTGTGTCTTTGAAGGTCAGCTTCCAAAAACCCCCCCTGTTGCTTGTGGTTATTCTCTGCTTTGTACACCCATCAGCTCCGGGCACTGGGTACAACCCTGGGCCCTCCTGAGAGATTTTAAACAGTAAACATGTTTGGGCTGGTTGCTTAGCAACAACAAAGACAGTATGAATTTTTCATCATGAGATTAGCATAAATTATTTCAGGGAGATAAGCACACAGCTTCAGGAAGTGCTATGCCTTTCAAAGTATATACAGAGAGAATATCTGTATCTGGGCCCATCAGTCACTTCCTAATGGCAGGTCCTGACCTATCACATTGCTGGTTCCTTCCCTAGTTTCTCTTTGTGGTATGGCATATAGATTAGTTAGTGTGATGATTAGTGTTAATTATCAGCTTGAGGGAATTGAGAATCACCTGGGAGATGGGCCTCTGGGCATGCCCGTGGGGATTATTTTGATTGTGTTAACCGAGGTGGAAAGGCCTGTCCACTGTGGGTGGCACCATTCCCTGGCTGAGATCCCCCATGAAATACGCGGAGAGAAGGAGTTGAACAGCAGTGTGCATTCACTGCCCGCTGCTTTCCTGCTGTGAATGTGATGTGATCAGCTGCTCTAAGATCCTGCATCCTGACCTCCCTGCTATCCCGTGAATGGTGAGCCAAGGACAGCCTTTCCCCCTTCAACTGTTTCAGCCAGGCATTTTATCACAGCAATAGGAAAAGTAGCTAAGAGTCAGTCAGGCTCATGACTTGTCCCCAGCGGAGCCTGTACAGAAAGTACTGCTGCTCCCCGCGCAGGGTTTTGGAAGCTGAACAGGTCATCAGCAACTGGGAATGCAGGAGAAGGACTCAGTGGGAGAAGAGCTGAAGAAGCCAGCAGGGCCTGGGGCAAAGGGAGAAGGGAGAGTAGAGACAACAGGCGAGGACCCAGGACAAGGGAAGACAGAGGCCGCACCTGAGTCAGGGCCCAGGAACCATCAGAACACAGACATGAGCTCTTTCCTGGGCACCTGCTGTATAGCACAGGGGCACTGAGGCCGAGGCTCGCTCTTGGCTACTGTGAGTACAGCTGCTCCGCGCCAGCCTCTACCAAAGGGCAGCAGTAGCTCACCTCCCTCTTGATCATCCTGCCTCTGTGCTCAGAACCCACAGAGCTTATTTCTTGCTCGCCTTGGGGAAACCTGATTTGAGGATGAGAAGAAGAGCTTCACAGAAGCATGGATTTTTGTTTGTTTCTTTGTTTTTGTATGTGTATTGTGGGTCTGTGTGAGTGCATGTGCGCCATGTGCATGCGATGCAAGTGTCTGCAGACGTCAGGAGAGGGCATTGGATCTCCTGGAACTGGGATACAAGCATTTATGAGCTACCATGAGTGCTGGAAACCAAACCCAAGTCCTCCTCAAGGACAAGTGTTCTTAATCACCGAGCCATCTCTCCGGCCCCAGCAGAGTTGAGTTTTAACAACTAAGAAATTCTCTGTGTGGGCATCAGAACCAACACAGTCAAGCACACAAAATATCCCATAACCAAGTTCCAGGAACTAACATGTCAGCCGAGGGGGAAGAAGAACAGAAGGAAGAGGCGAGTCCCTCCCTCCTCCTCCCTCCCTCCCTCCCTCCCTCCTCCTCCCTCCCTCCCTCCCTCCCTCCCTCCCTCCCTCCCTCCCTTCTGCTATCTCTCTGTCTCTCCTCCTCTTTCTTCTGAGGGTTGGGGGGTTCAGACAGGGTCTCACTGTTCTAGCTTTGTAGCCCAGGCTAGCCTGGAACTTGCTATGTAGACCAAGTTGTCCTGGAACTTAGAGATCCTCCTGCCTTTCCTCCCAAGTGCTGGGATGAAAGGTACATACTACCATACCGGTCCTCTATTCCTTTCCTTACCCCTTTAATTGCATTTATTGAGCACATACTGTATTCCAGACTCAGTGCTGGAGAATGGGTATACAGTTGTGGCTGCTCCCTCGCCAGTGACACAGTGACTTATTCTCTATCTTCACGAAGCATGTGGTGCTGTGGGCAGAATCAGAGTCAACAGAAGGCTCAGTGTGTGTGAACTGAAGAGAGCTGTGGTCAGACTGTGGGTCAGTGAGGCTCAGGCAAGCAGTCCATCGCAGCCCAGGGTCAGGTTCGTCCTCTCAGACATGCTCAGTATGTTCTGACGCCTCGGTGGAGGGTGTATAGATTCTGTTTAATTTCAATGTGGTTTTGTAGTAGGGTAAAATCCACACACAAAGCTAACCATTTTAAAGTGCATGAATTAGGAATCGGTGCCATTTAATACATTCACATTGTTAAGCAACTGCCACCTCCACCAAGTTCCAGAACATTTTCATCACCTCAGCAGAAAACCCTGTACCCACTGAGTAGGCAGCTCCTTGTCCCTCTTCCTCTCAGGCTCTGGAAACCACCCATCTGCTGTCTGTCTCCATGGATTTGCCTGTTCTGGACATTTCGAGTAAATAGAATCATTTAACAAGTGACCTTCTGTGTCTGGCGTCTGCAGTTAGGATGTCTGTTTTTTAAAAAGAGGTTTGTTTTATTTTTAGTTATGTGTATGGGTGTGTGTCTGAGCATGTGCTGCAGGTACACTTGAGGCAGGAGGCTGGCTGAGTCTCCCTGGATGGGAAGTTACAGATGGTTGAGGGCTGTCTGGTGTGGGTCGTGTGAGCCCAGCTTCAGTCATCTGCAGGACAGCAAACACTGGTGACTGCCAAACCAGCTCTCCAGCCCCATCACTTAGAACATTTCTACGGTGTTGGCCTTTCCTTAGTCCTGCTGTCCTGGACATTCCTGTGCTGGATGCTTGAGTTTCTACCTTTGGCTCTTTCAGGTACACAATATATATGGGAGTTGAATTCCCAGGTCATACGGCAATTCTATTTTTAACTTTTGGAGGATCAGCCAAACTGCCTTCCATGGACATTCTGCCATTTTCTATTCCCCCAGCAATAGTCTATAACTCTTCCTATAATTCTGATTTCTTTCCTTCCTTCCTTCCTTCCTTCCTTCCTTCCTTCCTTCCTTCCTTCCTTCCTCCCTCCCTCCCTCCCTCCCTCCCTCCCTCCCTCCCTTCCTTCCTTCCTTCCTTCCTTCCCTCTTTCCTTTCCTCCTCTCCCCCATCTTCCCCCTTCTTCTTCTGAGATAGCCACCTTAGCAACTGTGTGAAGTTGTGCTGGATTTAAACTGTACCCACACACCCTGCCCAGGCTCACGAACTCTAACAACCAGAGCCCCCAGCTTCTGGTGCTGCGTTGGAAGGTTGAGGAAGTGGAGCCTTGCCAGGGGAAGTGGGTCACTAGGGGTGGGCCTTGGGGTTTTACAGCCTGGTCCCACTTCCTGTCTGCTCTCTGTTTCCTGATTGCAGAAGCAATCTGACCAACTGCCTCACCTCATGATACCACCTTTCCCACACGACAGCTTGTGTCCCCTAAAACTGTGAGCCAGAACAAGCCCTTCTTCCCTTAGCTTGTTTCCCATCAGGTCTGGTCACGGCAGCAAGAGAAGGAACTAATACACAAGCATATCTCACTTCAGAGTTTTCTAAGCCTTTCGTGGAAACACTCATTTTAAAATTATTCTTGTGCATTTATTCTGATTCAGATTCCTAAATTCTTTAACTGGTTTTTAACAGCCATTTGCTATCTGCACTGACTGTTTATTGACATGGACCTACACAGGTACACCTAAGACTTCGAGTCTCAGAAGAGCTGGTGTGACACAGTCGAGAAGTCTGTACCTGCCATTCTGCTGCTGGAATATTGTCACCGTCCTCTTCCTCCGTCCCCCACCCCACCAAGCTTCGGCCCCTCATGGATCCCAAGACGCTTCACCTGGACACTCAGTGTCCTCTAAGCTCAACTTCATCTTGTTTATAATTTCTTTATGTCTTGATGATGACAGGCCAGAGCAATGTCAGGAGGAGCTCTGACGTCCCCAGTGGGGCTGGTGTGGCACGCATGCAAGCCTTCTCACCACGATTTTCACTAAGTGCTAATTCCTTGGCTAAAGGTCTTTTCATACCTTTATAGTCCAGAAAAGTCTTGGATGGTTTTCACACAGCATTGAAGGCTAATTTCAGAGATATTTGGTGAGGTTGGTTGGGGTTTTAGGGTGGACAAGGCATGCATTATGATTTTCCCCATGAAAATGGTGGAGTATTGCTTGCCTTCTGAAACATGCCCTACAGGAACAAGCCAAGATCCAGCCATGAGGAGCACTTACACATGTGAGTGTGTGGATGAACAGCAGCAGGGAAGGCCGGTGGGAACTGTGTGTGATTAAGTCCACCTGGCAAAGGCCCAGGGCCTTTTGATATATTTCATTGATTCTCTTTACCCTCCCTTCTGCTCATTAACGCCAAAGTGTACTTTACTTTCTTAGAAACAGGCGCAGAGCTTTGCTTAGCGAGAAGTGAGGAAGGCTCAGTGAGTGAATGGATGGGGCCTGGACAGGTGATGGATGAGCAGCTAGCTGCCTGAGGCCGTAGTGTGCTCACAGCACAGGCACAGGGAGGCGGGAGGGCTCCAGGCTGACTGGGCAACCTCTGTGCTTGCCTTTTAGTCAGGGAGCAGTGAGAGGTGGGGGGGGGGCAGTCCCACAGCAGGGTGGCTTCCCTCCCTGTAGGCCTCCATTCACTCAGTTAGCATAGGACAAAATAAAAATCTTCCCCCGTGGGCACGGGGAGCCGTCTCGGTCTGGAAAGTGCTGGCTGTACAAGCAGAAGGGTCTGTGTTCAAATCACCGGCACCTGTGTAAAGGCCTGGCCGAGTGATGAGTGTTTATAATCCCAGCACCAGAGAGCCAGAGAAGCAGATATCGACCTCTGGTCTCCACGTGCACATGCACACAAGTGCAAGTGTGTTTGCACACACACGAACATGTGCAAACATGCCTAGATCTTCACTTGTGAGGATGAGGCTCCAACATCCAAAGTTCAAATTGTGCCTGACAAAGGGTCCAACCTGCTCGGAGTGGCTGTGCTGCTGAGGAATCATGGAGGGGATGGGAAGCACTGAGGAAGAGAGAAAAGTATGTTTGTAAATGCGTGCATGAGTGTGCATGAGTGTGTGTGTGTGTGTGTGTGTGTGTGTGTGCGCGCGCGCATGCGCACGCATGCATATGTGTATGACAGGAAAGTAGAAGGGAGACTATGCCAGGGGAGGAAGCTCTCTAAAGAAAGGGAGAACCGAAGAAGGGGGTGAGGATGGGAAGAGAGACCAACTTTCAGGCTGGGCATGTAGCTTAGTGGTAGAATGCTCGCCTGGCATGAGTAAGGCCCCTGGCTCTATCCTCAGCTGTCACAAAAGGAGGAGGGAGCAGACAACATGACCAGAGGATGACAGGACTGACTATGACATGTGAAAGAAGAGGGGAAGTATTGGGAGGGGAGAGGAGCAGAAGATTGGCTGAGAGAGGGGGGAGCAGAAGATGGGCTGAGAGGGAGGGGAGGCTAGCTGGAAGGGCAAATGGAAGCAAGACACAAAAGTGACACTCAGGCATGTTATAACGAAACTCTACTAAAGTACTCATTGTTAAAAAGTAGGACATAGTGCAAGCTTGTGATCTCAGCCCTGGGGAGATAGAGGCAGGAGAGCAGGAGTTCAAGGTCATCCTCAGGTACATAGCAAGGTCAAGACTGACCTGGGCTACAGGAGACTCTATCTCAAAAAAGCCGAAATAGTGATGACTAAAGAAGAATGTTCTGGAAAGGATTCAGAGCAGGGGAGAGCTCTCCAGGGAACAGCAGGGGAACTGACAGAGACGGTCACAGGCCACATGCTTTCCTTTGTGTTTGGTGTCCCCGCCTTTCCTGGTTTCCTGTCTTCCTTTCTCTCAGTGCCTTGAAGCAGCATCAGACACGCCTCCATTTCCAGCACACCTTCCTTCACCTGGAAGGAAAGGGCAAGGCTATCAGAGAGAGGCGGTGGTGTTATTTCGAGACAAAATCCAACCCGAATTGCGGGGCCATCCTCTAGCTGTGCAAGTGTGTCCCCTGAAGAGCTCAGCTCCTTCTGCACAAGGGGATCTTAGAAGCAGCCCCGTGACATGTACCTTTGGTGCAAAACACGGAGTGGCAAGAAGTGCAGGAGTGTTGGGAGTGGCTGACTCAAGGCCAGAGCTTGCCAGACGACATCAGGACAAGGATGAGGAACGGGGGTGGGGGGTGGGGGATGTCTTTAGACTTCACAGCACTCTGGAAACAACAGGTCACTGAGACAAATAGGGAAGCTGGAGGTGAAGCTAGTCGGAGGCCTCCTGGATGAGGCAGGAGAGCTCAGCCTGCAGCTGGCATGAAGGAAAGCTGGGAATGGAGGGCACCGTGTCTCAGGGTGCACTGAGAGCATCATGCCCCTCAGAGTCTAAATGGACAAAGCATCCTTTAGGTCCCCATGAGGCCAGCAGGGGACTCACTGGGGAAAGTGTCAGAGGACAACGGGAGTACTTGCAGTCCCGTACAAAGGAGAAGGAGCTGCCAGCAGCAGAGGAGGCGAGTGCCTGTTAAACCTCCCCTGTGGTGTTTCTGGAATCTTCCTTCATTTTAGGAAAGCTCCAGAATCCTTCTGCAGAGGGAGCTCCTTGGCTGTGTAGCCACTGAAGCCCATGGGAGAGTCCTCCAGGAGCACTCCCAGTGGCAATCTGTGTCTGCTTATACCTGAGCCTTGAAGTCTGGAAGAGTGGGTTGTGGCTACTTCCAGGGATCCAGGCAGCATTGAGATTGTCCCTGGGGGAGGCACCTCAGGGCCATGGCCTCCTCAGGAGTGCAGAAGGGTGGCTCTGGCTGAGGCTGACTAAGCTGGAGGAAACTCTGCTTGGGGACTCCGACAGGCTGCCTTGGGAGGCTGTGTTAATTGCAACAGTAAACGAAATGGTAATTGGGCTAATAAATAGTATGAATAATTAAGCTGCCTTCAAAGGCTCTTCTCCAGCGGTTTTGCTATAGTCTTTGAATGAGCGGCTTGATGAGGCATCTGAGTAGGTCTACCCTTCTCTTTGCCTTGACCCCAGCCAGTGACCTAAGCTTTCCTCGCCTGCCTTGGTCACCTGTTAGCTGTGCCCTCGTTACTGTGTCATCGTGGAGATGAAATTGGGGAGCACACTGCGACGGTTAGTATAGACGGTCTACAGGATGTAGAATAACAAAAGAGACAAGCCCCTGGGCCTGCCTGTGGGAATTGTCTATATTAAGTTAACTGAAGTGAGAAGACCCACCTTAATTGTGGGTGAGACCATCCCAAGGGATGGGTCCCAGACTGGTTAAAAAGGGGAAAGCTAGCTAAGCACCAGCATCCAACTCTCCACTTTCTGACTGGGGATACAATACAACCAACAAGCTCCTGCAGCCACCCCGTCTCCTCCAGAATGGACTGGACCTTCAAACTGTGATCCAAAACAAACCCTTCCTCGAGCTGCCTTTTCTGGCATTGTATCACAACAACAAAAGTAACAAATGCACACACAAAGCATGGTGTCCAGAATGCTGTAAGTATTAGGTGGGAACTGCCCCTTGTTGCCTCCGAGGCCTCTCTCTGAGCCTCCCGACTCAGCTCCAATCTTACCCCATTCCTACCCCTGCCCCGAGCAACCCCTATTTTCTGTTCCTTCATGCTCTGCCCCTAGAAGCTCCTTCCTGTCAGCTACACTGGCAGGACAAGGTGGTGTTGGCCCAAGGGGACCCTGAAGGAGACCTTCCCTTGACTCTTTCCTGCCAGGTTGCTGGAGGTGGGTTGCTATGCCCATAACAAAAGGGCGCAGGTCCTTTCAGGGGACTGTCTTCTCTCAGCCATCTGCCCTGGGTCTTGTGACTTCCCTTACCCATAGCCCCTTTATACCTAGGGGATGCCAATGATCCTGCTGCCCCTAAGATACCCACCTTCACGTTTCATGTTGATGCCTTGACCCCCCAGTGGTGTAATTGTTTAATGAAAGGCCCCCTATCCAGGCCTCCACCTTGACACCTAGCGTGAATGTATCATGTGCTCCCGCCCAAATCTTACAGTGGGTGCTCAGTCAGAGTTAACCATCATCACAGACCCTGACAACTGGCCAGGAGAAAGCTGAGCAGACAGTCGAGAGAGAGAAAGTACCAATGAAACTGGCAAGTTTCTGTTTACACAAGACCCCAACCTTTAGCACAGACTTTCATTTTCCCTCTTGGTCCAACGTCCAGCTGATACCTTGTGCATCTTACAGCTTTTAATACCTATTGCCAACCGACACCTGGGAACGGGGCACTTCAGGGTGGTTCTCATTTCAAGAAGCTTGCAAGGAGCTGAGGAGAAACACCCCAAGTGAAGCATGAATCTTAGAGAGACTTATTAATAAAATCAAACCCAGGGCCAGGTATTGGGGTGAAATGCTGGATGGTCAGAGAGACAGAACAAGCCACAGCCACCTCACCTCACCAGTTCCTCAGCTGGTCCTGTTTCGGGAGACTGGAAGCTTCTGTGTCCTCATCCCAATGGCTCTCAGCTGAATGCTCCTGGAAAGCCTGAAGCTTAACCAGCTAAAAGCTTAACCAGGTCAAATGCTTCTAGTTTCTGGTCCTCACGCCTTATATACCTTTCTGCTTTCTACCACCACTCCCTGGGATTAAAGGCTAGCTTTCTGGGATTAAAGGCGTGAGTCACCATGCTTGGCTATATCCTTGAACACATGGATTTCTGCCTCTGGAATGCTAGGATTAAAGGCGTGTGCTACCACTGCCTATCCTTTATGTTTAATATTGTGGCTGTTCTGTCTCTGACCCCAGATAAGTTTATTAGCATGCACAATATTTCGGGAAACACAATACCACACCCAAGTTTATAGCAACCGGGAGCCAGCTGTTCTGATGTTCCTCACCTCCCATGGTCTAATCATATTTTGGCAATATTTTGCAGGCCCCTTGATGGGGGAGATGCAGTAGGTTTGCATTTGGTTTAAAAGGAAGAACAGCTGTCTCCAAATGGCAGCTGAACTGGAGAAGCTAAAAGTGGCTCTGTTATGGGGGTTGGGCGTGGGGACGTCTCTCGGTCAGTATTCTCTCAAAGGAGAGAACTTAGCAGGAAAGACAGGCTGTGGGGGTTTTGTCTGCTCACTGTCTTGTGTTTGTGACTGCTGTAAAGCAAAGCTAAGCTAAGCAGATACTCCAAAGAGAAACTGGAATGGGCTTCCCTAAGGGGACAAGCACCCCAGTGGGTTCTGCATTTACGGGTTTGAAAGAAATTTTATGACTATTTATGAGGTAGGTGACATATTCATGGGCTAAGGTAAGCCATTTCGCTCCCAAATCGTGGTAGACCAGATCTCCCTTTTAGGGTATTTCTTCCCATGACCCTCTAGAAAAGCCACAAGAGTAAGAAGTCAAAACCACAAGGTGAATGATGTGTATCTTAAAGCCAGAGTCTAAGAGTACACACCCACCCACGCCCTTAGTTAGCACACATGTGGGAACTGGGTGAGCGTCCTAATTTCTAATGGGTGATCTCATGGCAACAATCTCACCATGGCCACAAAGGGGCATTCTGATCACGAGGAAACACAGCTGCCAATACACCAGCATCCTCGGCTACCTCATCTCCAACTCCCAGCTTAACCAGCATCGGCCCCCTTACAGGACATCCCCTGTTGACTGGACAGGAGGGCCAACGAAGAAACCAGCCTGTCCTTCAGGCCCTACTGTGGGTGGCCATGCAGCACCTTCCTAAATAGTTCTCTCTGGAAAGTTTACAGAGAAACCTGGACGTGCTCCTCCTAAGTGCTGCTCTCTTGCACACACCCCTTCCCCCAGAACCCGGTTCCACCCTAAGCTGCCCATCTCCTCAGAGGCCTCCCCTGATGCTCCTTTCTTCCTCTTGGTTCTTGGTGCCCCAGATTCCTCCCTCCTAGGCCTCTCCCACCCTACCACGTGGCTTCCTCCCTCCACCTCTCACTTCTCTTTCTGTCCTTCTTGCATGCACCGGCTGGTGTGAGTCATCGGGATCAGTTTTGTTCAGGCCATTCTCCGATCTCAAACTGTCCAAAGCTCTCACTGCGTACAGCACCGAATTCTAAACCTTTTGTTCCGTGTTCAAGGTCTCACATTCTTTTCCAGCCCCACCTTCCTCCTTGGCATACTCACCGTGCCATGAGCGTGTTCCCCTCTGGATCCAGGGCACTGCCATTCCTATTTGGAATGATCTCTTCCACCATTTGGTATCTTCAGATTCTAGGCTGAAGTCTTCCTTTTTCTGATCAGACTGATGGTGAGGAGGTCTTCTTTTGGCCTTTGGCAGCACACAGCCCAGACACTGGACCTTTTAAGACCACATTCAGAGAACTGGAGTGATGGATCAGCAGTTAAGAGCACTGGCTGCTCTTGCAGATGACTTGGGTTCAGTTCCTAGCACCTTTGTAACTTCAGTTCCAGGTGGTCCAACACCCTCTTCCAGCACTCTCGAGCACCTTATGCACATGGCATCTTTTTCTACAGATGCACCCAGGGTAGCAAATACCTTCCATCTTGCATATCAGTTCTTATCCATTAATACAGCACAGGGGTGCCTGAGCTCAGCGAGAAAGAACCCTTTGATCGATTAGCCATGCCTGCCATGAGCTCAGGCTGGGGAGTTGTGGCATAAGTACTTCCTTGTTCCTAATTATGGAGCCTCTCACACAACCCCTCAGTCCACTCCCCGAGAGTAGAGCCTTGCTCATGTCTGCTTTGGAGGCTGGGAGAAAACACAGCTAGGAAACAAGTGGGGTGACTAATTGGACCCTAACCAGATGAGGAGGATCTGGGCTTAAGCCCAAGACCTAAGGAGAATGCACACCTGTTTGTGCCACACTTTACCATCCTGGCTGTTTGCACACCTCCAGGGTAGAGACTTCTGTGCCTTCCACATGGCTGGGCAAAGAGGACAGCCGTTCCCGAGACTTGCACCTCTCTGCACTTTTTCCACCCCGTGTCACCCTTGATGGATGATTTATACGCTTGACGGCCTCAGCAAATGCACTTCCTTCTCCAACATGGGGAAAAGCTTTGAGGATGCAAATGTGAGCAGAAGGCGTTGTTAGAAGGATAATCTTGCGTGTACTCATCATTTCACGGGGAAAAACAGTCCTGTTCCAGTAACGTGTGGTTTTCAATAAATTGGCATAATGGCAGGGTTGAAAACTGTTGTCCTGGCCCTTGACTACATCAATTATGCAAGGATTATAGAATCAACAATTCCTCTGGCTGCTCTGGAGGAAGAGTCTAGATTCAATGTCAAGGAAAGTGAGCAGGGACCATGTAATAGTCAGGCGTGGTTACACTTGTAACCCAGTCATGAGGAGCCAGACACAGGCTTGCTAGCCAGCCCAGGCTACTTGGTGAGTTCTAGGCCAGTGAGACCCTGCTTCAAAAGAACAGAGTAGATGTGGCACCTGAGAAACAACAGCTAAGGCATGTTCTCTGGCCTCCACATGCCTGCACACACATGTGTACCTGAGTGCCAGACACACACACACACACACACACACACACACACGCACGCACGCACGCACACGTACACACAACAAACAAACATGGTCACCACAGATAAGAAATGGAAGCAAAAGTGTCTAAAGGATTAAAGTGGATCACAGGCTGTATGACGCCTGTCTGTAAGACTCCTGTCTTACAGAAGCCACTCACAGGCCTGCCTGAGCTCTTGGCCCACAGACGGACTCAGTTTAACAGAGTGTCTGCAGATACAACACAGTGCTGAGAGAGGGGCTCACATGGAAACTTCGGAGGTCAAAGGCTGGTGGAGAGAAGGCTCTGGAGTCAAAGGTCACTAAGGCACATAAGGATGACAAACCCAGATTCGAACAGAAACCAAGTAGTAAAGGGGGTGACATGCAAATGTCCAGGCAGTCCACTGAAAACAAAGATAACGAGTGAGGAGGAGGAGGCCCACGGGACACAGTGTCAAATTCTTCTCACTTGAGAGCCAGTCAAGAGCCAGTCTTGGGTGCTTCCATTCTCAGCTGTTACCGTGGGTATCCAGACACCAAGAAGCCACAAAGTGCCGAGCAGCATGGTTTTGGGGGGATTTGGATTCTAAGTCTGTCCAAGCTGCTCATGTGCAGCTTTGGACAAGCTTCAGCCTTTATGATACCCCCTTTCCTCCTTGGTAGGGAAAATGTTATGTTGTTTTGATTTTTACTTAGTTTTACATTTTTATTTTATTTTTCGGTGTGAGTGTTTCACCTGCATAGATGTCTGTCCACCACTTCCATGCCTTTGTGGAGGTCAGAAAAGGGTGTTGGATCCTTTGGAACTGAAGTTACTGATGGTTGTGAGCCACCATGCAGGTGCTGGGAATTGAACCCAGGTCCTCTGGAAAAGCAGCCAGTGCTTTTAACGGCTAAGCCATTTCTCTAGCCCCCGTTTTTACTTATTAATACTAAATATAGCATTGGGCTGGTGAGATGGCTCAGCAGGTACATGAGACTTGAGTTCCGTCCCAGGAATTGACATGTTGGACAGAGAGAACAGACTCTGTGAATGGTCCTCTCACCTCCACACACACACTGTGTGCACTCCCTCAACCCCACACAAATAAATCCATAAATGTGACTTTAAAACTTAAACAATATAGAATAGAGAAAATATTGCCTGTGGAGTAGATGGAAATTGAATATAATGAAGTTGTGTTCCATTTTGCAGAGTGTCCCCCACACAGGGATTTTTAAGGAGGCGGAAGCCATATTGCCTTTTCCTGCTCTGTAAATGGGTTCCAATTAATGCAGGAATCACCTCTGAGGAGAAATATCTCTGGGCAGGATCTTGTCTTATTGTGGCTCCTGGGCCCATTTGTTCGTTTGGTTTTTGAGACAGGGTCATTCTATGTAGACCAGGCTGGTTTTGAACTTGTCTCCTAGGTGCTGGGATTCCTTATGTGCAAGGCCACGCTTGGCTCTGTTTTTGGTTCTGTCTCTTCTCAGAATGTCGGGGGTCCAAGCCCTCCTCAACCTCCTTGTCCACCTGGTTCTCACCATCACTCACTTGCAGACTCAAATGTTCTCTGGATACAAACTTTCAGCCACTGCCTTGCCCCAGACTGCTCCTCTCTAGTGTCTCTGTCTATCAAGCTGCCACTCATGCTTGGGATGCCTAGTCCAAAGTCAGGTTCTCTGGGCATCTTCCTGCATGGCTCCTTTATCCCTCACCTCCCCTTCCCTGGGTGCTGTGATTCCAGTGACCTCCCTCTGCTGCTAACTTCACTGGAGAGACCCCCCTTCCCATCCCTCTCATCACACAGGTGCAGGCCATGTGTGAGGACAGAGACAGGCGGCTGCCATGGCTGCTGGCACAGAAGATGCCCTTCATAGTGGATGATGACTGACCAGTTGAATGAGGGAATGGCCAGACTAGGAACACAGAGGTGGGACATCTCCTCTGTCCCCACAGCTGGCTTCTCCTTAAATCTTCCCACAGCCTTGGGAAGACGCTATCTGCTGCCAGCAGAGAAGCACGTGGCCAGGCTAGCCTACAGTCACATACCTGGGTCCAAATCCTAGCTGGTATCTCATCCACCACATTGAGTTCAGACTTACCACTCTGTGCCTCAGTTTCCTCTTCTGAAAAGCAGGTGGAATGATGCCACTTTCCTTTTAAGGTAGTGAGGTTTAAAGAAACCCCTCTGGCAGAATGCTCAGACCTGTAGCTGACACCTGAGTGGGGCACACACAGTTTTAATTAATTATTAATAATTCAGACTTTAGCTTAAGAAGGCTCTCTTGACACTCAAGTTCTTATGGACATAACTTACTCTCTTCCTCACTCAGTAACCCTCTGCCATGGTCTTAATACTTTTTAACCAAAATTGTCTTTGGTGACTAGGGACATCTAGATCTGTGTCTACTGAGACTGTCCTCCCTATGAGGACATTGACTTGAAGATATTGTCACTACTGCTTCTTGGCCCCCAGAGACACAGTCGGTGCTGAGTGAACGGCCAGATGGATGACTGAGCACAGAGACAGGGCTGTCCCTCTCTAGTTATGTCACCCGCTTGCCACTGACAGAGGGGTACCTACCCCACCCCCACCCTGCTCCTAGTCTGCCCTGTTAGGTATTGGCTAGGGGGCTAGGTATAGTACTAACTACACGATCTGTCTGTGAGTCTGTCTGTCTACCCAGGCAAGGTCTCAACCAATAGACCATTGGTTCTCAACCTTCCTAATACTGACCCTTTAATACAGTTTCTCATGATGTATAATCATAAAATTATTTCATAACTAATGTTGCTATAGTTATGAATCGTAATGTAAATATCTGACATGCAGGATATCTGACACATGACCCCAAAGGGGGTCATGATCCCAGGCTGAGAAACACTGGCCTAGACTGTCCTCAGACACACTATGTAGCCAAAGATGACCTTGAACTCCTAATCCTCCTACCTCCACCTCCCAAGCGTTAGGATCAAAGGTGTATGCCATCCCTGGCTCCTGTGGTGTTGATTGAACCCAGGGCTTCATGCATGTTAGACAAACACTCCACCAACTGGGCCACATTCCCAGCCTCCAAAACTAGCCTTTTTAGGTTTAAAAATAACCTCCAAGAGAAAATAGAGTAGGAAGAGGTGAGTACCGAGAGAGAAGGGGATTTGGGACACAAGCTTGGAATACACAGAAGAGGAGGTCGCCATGGAAACACTGCTTGGCGCCAGGACAAGGCGACCAGCTGTTTCTTCAAAGTGAAGCTCTGCTCAGCAGTTTGAAACACACACCTCTTTCATTGGGACCCTGTGGACTCACCCCTGAGCAGCCACGCTGATCTCCCTTCCCTGTTCTAGGGTCTACCTCAATCTGGGGTACCACATAAGGTGCAAGTACCATTCACATCAGTGGCACCCTGGGAGGCTTCTTAGACATGCAGGTTCCCCAGACTCCACCTGAGCCCGGGACCTGGGAATCCGAATTGTAAATCCCTCTGTGTGAGTGATGTCTGCCAGCTAGCTCCTCCAACAGTCCTGTTCCCCTGACTGCAGGCTATGCAGGGGGCAGTAGAGAGTAGAGTAAAACTCTAAAGTGTTAGTCTAGGTTGGAAGGAGGCCCCACTGCTCTCTACTCAACCATGATTTTGAACAAGGAACTGGTATCTATCAGTAGGATGGCACTGATCTCACAGAACTTCCTTTACGGAGATTTAGAGGGCGCAGGGATTTGCATGGGGCAATGCAGGGCACAGGCAGGCAGAACCACGGTGTGGAAAAGGCTGTAAGCCTGAGTTTAGAGAAACCAAGGTCCTCCTCAGACTGGAATAGTCTGCTTTCACAATGTTTAGCCACCGAACTGGGGAGAAGGAGGGCTATTTGTTACAGAGCTTGTCCGTAGTCTTCCCTGACCAAATTAAGTTCCCAGGAGAGCAAGGCCATACTGACTACAAATTTAGCCTGTAGGAGGTAGCCTTCCCCTGGGGAGATGGTGATTATGTACATGCACATTTGTGTGCATGTATATGCGTGTGTGTATGTGTATACTTGTGTATGTGTGAATGTAGAGGCCAGAGATCAACCTTGGGTGTCTTTCTTCGTACTTTTTGAGTCAGAGTCTGGAGCTCACTGATTCAGCTAAACTCTCTGGCCAGTGAATCCAGGGAATCTGTGTGTCTCCATCCCCTGAATGCCAGGGTCACAGATGTGTGCTATCATACCATGCTATTGATGTGGGCACTGGGAATCTGAACTCAGGTTCTCATGCTTTCATACTAAGCCCTTTACTGACTGATCCATCTCTCCAGTCCCCTGAAATGTTACTTTAAAAAAGATGTCCCAGCACAAAACCCCAAATTAATAACCAGCAGGGTTGCTGAGCACCTCGTCTGTCACATCACAGACCGCTAGCTCCGTAATTAACTTCTGCTTTCCCAACATAAACCTCACCTGGGAGGGCATCTGTCTCTTCTCCTGGAACCCTCACGCTCAGGTGAGGCCCGGCCTGAGGTGAGGTTCCATCAATATTTGCTCATTAGATGCAGGTCCAGGTCCAGGTCCTCCCGCCCTGCCCCCAAGCCATCTGTCAGCCTGCAACAGCTGATATAGACAGAGCCTGAGACTTCCAGACCGCACTTCCTTAGGAAGCCAGAGCCAGGAAGGCAGGGCTGAGTCGGGGAGGAGGGAGGCAAGCCTGGCACACAGCAGAGCAGCCTTCACTTAGCACCCAGGGTGACAGCTGGGGCTGCAGGGGTCACCTTCAACCCCAACGCTCCAAAGACAGTGTAGGGGAAAACAGGAGGAAGAACAGAAATTCACAACAGGCTTCCGTCCAGGGCTCAGGATCCCCCAAGAGATACAGGCTTCACATTTTTTTTTCCCAAAAGAAAAAAAAAATTGTAGATGTCATTTGTGGAGGAATCTTTCTATAGCCTTGGCTGGCCTCCAACTGTGATCCTCCTGCCTCCGCCTCCTGAGTGCTAGAGTTACAGGTGTGAACACCTATGCCAGCTTCAATTTATGTGTGTGCATATGAATGTATATGTGTGTTTGTATATATGTGTATATGTGTGTATGTGTGTATGTATGTATATGTATGTGTTTGTATGTGTGTGAATGTATATATGTATTGGGTTGTTTGGGTTTTTTGTTTGTTTGTTTTTGCTTTTGTTTTTTGTTTGTTTTTCAAGACAGGGTTTCTCTGTGTAGCATTGGCTGTCCTGGAACTCACTCTGTAGACCAGGCTGGCCTCTAACTCACAGAGATCTGCCTGTCTCTGCCTCCCTAGTGCTGGGATTAAAGGTGCGCGCCACTACTGTACTGAGTTTTTTGAAAGAGAGTTTCACTTCATAGCCCTGGCTGTCCTGGAACTCATTGTGTAGACCAGGCTGGCCTCAACTCGAGGCGCTCCTCCTGCCTCTGCCTCCCAGCTGCTGTGATTACAGGCACATAGGGTACCATCGTGCCTGACCACCACACCAGGCTCACTTTGCTTTATTGTGCTAAAAACACATGACATGAAATCTGCCGCGTGTGGTGTGCGCATGTAAGTCTATGACGTCAGATACCCTCATAATGCTGGACAGCATTCCAGCATTTTAGTACCACTTTACTTCTGTAAAGCTGGAACTCTGTAAAAGTTGGAACAACAGTACCTCCATCCCCTCTGCCTGCGCCCAGCTACCACCCTTCTGCATCCTCCCCATGGTATGCTGACTACCCAGAGCCTCTCAGATTTGTCTATAGCTAGTGTCTTTCAATTACAGTGGTGTTCTCTAGGTTTGTGCAGATAGTAACACACCAGAATTCCTTCCCTTTTAAGGCTGAGTAGTATTTCAATGCACATGCTACCGTTTTCTTTCTCTCTCTCTCTCTCTTTCTCTCTGTTCCTCAGACAGGAACCTGGAGGCAGGATCTTAAGCAGAGGATATGGAGGGATGCTGATTACTGGCTGGCTCCCCATGGCTTGTTCAGCTTGTATTCTTATATAGCTCAGAACTACCTGCTCAGGGATGGCGCCACCCACAGTGGTCTGGCCACCCCCACTCCATCCTAAATGAAAGAATTCCTAGCAGACTTGCCTACAGGCCAGTCTTATGAAGGCAGTTTCTCAACTGAGGTTCCCTCTACCTAGATGGTCCAGTTTACGTTAAGTGGACAGAAACTACTCAGCAAACCTTGCTTAGGTGGTCAATTGTGATTCCTCTTTGGAGACCATAAAAGTCCTTTCCCTGCTTTCAGATGGAGTGGTTTGGGCTTTTGACATTGACTTTCCCCATAGAGTTTCAGCTCTCTGCACACCCGAGTTGCTTTTGAGTGGACGATTCAGTCCTGTTGCAGGAGCCTTCCAGGTACTGGGGTATAGTCCCCTACCTCCCAGCCTGAGCCTGGTACTTGGAGAGTTGGCCATGGTAAGGTAGTAAGAGGCTAACAACCTGGGATTCAGGTGAGGCTGGGGGACTCCAAGGGGCTCCTCTGTGGGGTCTGTCCTGAATGTGTCTTTCCTATCTGGTTCCACATGCCTATCTGATGAACAGTAGCCCCTCTGAACACCTTTCCAGACTTATTGGCACCCACTGTCTCCAGTCCCTGTCTTGGGCTTCAGGGACAGGAAGGCCAGAAGTCTTGGTCCTGAGTGTCACCTCTCCACCTTCACCTGGTTGCAGGTGTGCCTGCAGGGCCTGCTCCTCCACATCTCCTCCTCCTCCAGACATTCTTCTTCCCTACACAGACCCCTCTCCCAGGTTCCCTCCGTTTGCCCTCAACCTCTTTTCTATGACTTGGGTACTAAGGTTTCAGCTATTTGACAAGCAACAGGAAGATGAGATTTTTTATTTATTTATTTTTTTTTACATTTTATTTGTTTGTGTGTATGTAGGGGACACACATGCCATGGTGCATGTGTGGAGGTCAGAAGAAAGCCCACGAGAGTCAACTCTTTCCTTCCATCATGTGGGTTCTGAGGACTGGACTCAGGTGTCAGACTTGACAGCAAACAGCTTTACCCAGTGAGCCATCTCAATGGCCCTGAAAACAGGGTCCTGAGATGCAGAACAAGGTGGTTGGTTGGCGCTTTTGTGTCCTGGAGACTTGAGTTACTGACAGCAGCTCTTCTTCCAGCTTGGACCACTAACCATTCTTGCAAAAGACCAGTTTGCTCTCAGGATAAATATCAGTACCAAGTGTGGAAACATGGAGATTCTCGGGGGACAGAGTCCTGCCCAAGGTTGAGCAGACGCTGGGCTGATGACCTCTGAGGGTCTTATCTGCAGTGCTGGGCATCCGTTTGTCAAGCTCTGGGTTGCAAGGCAGAAATTCCCAATTCAAAGCAGCTCCAAGAGTAGGAAGAACATCACTTGTGAGCTTGCTGAGGTGGCCACAAGGTGGGTGGCCTTGGTGGCCAAGTTATAGTAACATCAGAGACACAAGTTCTGTGGCCTTGCACACTCAGTACATGGTGTAGCCTTTGTCCTAACTCTGACTCACCTTGCAGTCACAAGACAGGGCCATGTGCTTTCTGCCTAGTGGGGATGCATTCTGTCTGGTGGAGAACACGCCTACCATAGCATCTGGGCTGGCTTCCCTAGGACAGGTGGCCTCCATCCCGAGAACAGGAAAAGTCACCAAGATAATTCCATGGGTAGGAGTATCAGAGCAAGCAATCACACCCCAAGGCTGAGTATGGCCCTAGACAACCAGGTAATACGTGTGGAGACGTGGATGGAGGGAGTCAGGATGGGTGCCAGTCTTTTTGCTCCAGGGTAGGCAGGAAAGAAGACCCTGGCTCTGTGAAAGGCCCCATGGAGGACCTCATTCATTCCTGGAGCTGGCAATGAGTCCCCCACCAAAACCACAAGCTCAGCCAGCCATGAATCAAACACAAGAACTGAATTCAGACCTTCTATAAAACAATTGAGCTTGAATAAAATCCAATTAAACATGGACACACTCCCCAGGCCACCCAAATAGCCTCACTTTTGGTCCCAGTATGTGGCAGACAGGGTGGCTCTGAGTCAAGGATGGCTGAGCAGTCTCTGGGAGCTCTTTGGGGCTGAGGAGCAAGGTAGAACATCTGAGGCTGGATCAGGGTGGTGCAATTGCCATTTTATCAAAAGCAGTGGCCAAATGACAGCTGATACCAACAGGTAAATGGTATTGAAATCTGGTCTAAGTCACTAGTGCAGTGGTTCTCAAGCTGTGGGTTGCAACCCCTTTGGGGGGCTGTCAAATGACCCTTTCACAGGGGTTGCCTAAGGTTATCGGAAAACACGGATATTTACATTACAATCCATCACAGTAACAAAATTAAAGTTATGAAGTGGAAACAAAAATAACTTGCTGGTTGGGGTCACCACAACATGAGGGACTGTATTAGAAGGTGGCAGCGTTAGGAAGGTTGAGAACCGCTGATTTAGTGGCTTTGTGCGGCGCTGAGTGTTTCTGAGGCTCAGTTTCCTCACTGTGAAATAGTAAAACAAATGGAACCCACACTTAGGTGAGATGTAAGAGGTGGCTCCCTACTACTAGGTGTCAGGGAAATTGTCCTTCTGCCTTCTCCCTCCTTCGAGGTCAAGGTCAAGCCTGGCTCCAGCTCTCTCATTGCCTGTGGAGCACATGCCTCTGCCCTGTCCTTGACCTGAAGTCTGCTGCAGTGATGATTCCTCCCCAGTCAGATGGGCTCATTCTTTATTTCTGCTGTTTCGGAATCTCCCCAAAGGACAGTGTCACCTACCTCTTTACAACTTGAAGCACAGCTCAGTTGTGTCATTTAAGGCGACAGAGAGGCAAAATGGCCTGCCCAAAGTGGCCCAGCTCTGATTCCAGAATCAGGAGTGAGGCAAAGCCCAGTTGCTACACTCATGGGTCTGACACCCTAGGGCAGGGGACAGATCACAGTCAGGCCACCAACAGCTAAAATGTAACAGGGGAGAGGCCAGAGCCAAAGACCAGATGCGGGGGTGCAGTTTAGATGGGTGATGGGTGGGTCGGAGATGGCCTATTGGTCCTTAGAAGAGGGATGGACAGATTTGGGCAGTGTGAGAGCCCAGTGGGTGAGGCGAGGCAGGCTCTTACAGGTCACCACAGGGAGTCTAGGTTTTGTAGGTGTGATGGGGACCAACCACTAGCACATCTCAGCCAGTGGAAGGGAATGAAGAGATGGAGGAGAGAGAGAGAGAGAGAGAGAGAGAGAGAGAGAGAGAGAGAGAGAGAGGGAGAGAATAAAGGAGAGTGTATGAAAGAAGCATGATGGCACCCAGGGATGGATGGGTGAAGGATGTGGGGGAGGGTGAATGATGGAGTATGACACCCCCCCACACACGTGTACTCTCAAATGTGGTTGGAAGTGACATTTTCTCTTTCCAAGCTATGCTCTCTGGGGAAGCATGGAAGCAGACCTCCCACCCTGCCTCCTACAAGAAGTCAGGCCCCCCACGTCTCCTTCTTGGGGTTGAGATGGTCCCTACCACGCCCTTCTGCTCACACCAACTAATCAGTTCTATTCACATTTGTAGTTCAACGTTAAAAAGTCAACGGAGCCTGTCCAGCCTCGACCTCTTCTTAAGTTTCCAGACATCTATGGTCCCCGGCCAGCTGTGACAGCCCCAGAAGTCATCAACTACGCAGACTATACTCTGGGGACCACAGAGGAGTCCGCCGCACCTGCCAGCCCCCAGGCCCAGAGTGACAGTCGTCTCAAGAGGCAGGTCACAGAGGAGCTGTTCATCCTTCCTCAGAATGGTAGGGTTCCCTGTCCCTGGAAGGCGGCACAGGGGATAGGGAGGGGCTTGCCAGTGTCTTCTGATATGGTGTGTGACTTGCCAGGGCTGCCCAGAGCCCTGGTGTGGTGCGGTAGGTGGGCCCTGTTGTTTGGCACCCAGCTTTTCTGTGAGAACTGAGGAGTCTCCTTCAGCTCTTACTGTGTGATTACATAAGGGATCTAAAAAACCAAGGTTAGAAACATGCTTCTCTGCCCTTTTACATGCTTACTGTGTGGCATTGGACATGCTAAGTTCCTCTGGGACATCATCCTCATCGATGAAGTGGGATCATATTATCCCTATGAAGGCCACTGTCACATGTATATAAATAATGACTCATGGAATGCTGGAAGCAGGACTCGGCACAAAGCATCAAAACACATGGCTATTGATACTGTGCCTATTCTCCTTTCTGTGAGCATCAGCCTTTAGAAGGCAGCACCCATAGGTGGCCAGCATGGTGCATCCAGGGGGACTGCAGGGGAGCTGAGACACAGGCCTTGATCCACAGGAATAGAGAAGATTCCAAGGGAGATGATCCTAAGAAGATGATCCTAAGACTAAGAAGGTGGCTGTTCCTGTGGTCTGGGTTTGCTGCCTGTGGCAATGCAGGAAGCGGCAGCTTTGGCAATGACCTGGGTTCATGTGGATTCCTGTGGGCCAGCGGGTGGTGGTCTACCGCGGGGGCCAGCGGTGTACATTAGCCTGGCTCTTAGGAACCACTTCAATCTGCGCCGCAAATGGGCGATCCTCTTGGCTGTCAGGATCCAGGCTCTCCCGCCCACATTTTAAGTAGATTCACAACTGAAGCCTTGAGAGTGGAAAGGCAGGCAAGACTGATGGGGATGAGTACTCGTGGGGGTGGTTCCCACAGTCGGAGCCTCTCTCAGGAGCCCCTGCTTGCTCGATGCTTGGATGGAACCAGGGTGGAGCTCTTCACCCAGGGAAGCAGCGCCTGGCTGCAAAGAATTCAGCACACACAGACTCTTTCCTTCCTTTTCCTTCCCATCCCATAGGACAGCAGCCTGGTTCTGATCCACAGACAGCTAGCAAGCAGCATTGGCCACTTCGGCCAACATCCCCATGATGCACTGAGTATGTTTGACTCCCCCAGCCCCGCTGCTCCCCTCACCATAGTACTCAGCACCCCATGTCTGAGGAAGAGTCTATCCCTGCCACTCACACGGCACCGTCCCTTGGTTACTCAGGAAAGATGGCTGCAGAGTGAGCTTGCAGATGCTGCCCCTGAACAGAAGATGTTCAGGGATAGGAGATGTCAGAGGAGTGGGGTTTGGGTCTGGGTTCTCAGGCTGAGGCTGCCTGCGCAACTGAGAACTCTAGGTACCACTAAGTCCCTTCTCACCCAGTCTGCTGCGGTGTCCTCAGGATGGCTTTGGGAGCCAAGTGCATCCTGCACACACTCCGGGCATCTTGGTCAATCTGTTCCCTAGAGGACGGTTTGTAGCAGGAATCTAATAAGGAGCCCTTGGGGACATTAACGGCCCTCTGGAGTCCTGCCCTCTGATTCATGCCGAGGATCAGTGGTTCAGTTCTGGTTGCTTACAGTGTCATCTGCGGCGGCCACTGTGGCCTCTTAATTCTCCTTTTAGGCTTGACCAGTGAGACTCTTTCATCCATTAGGCTCCAGCTCAAGGGCGGAGCCAGCAATACTGACAGTTTTATTGGCAGTTTCAGGACCTTCTTGATTAATGATAAGGTCCTACTTCACTCAGCAAATGTTGCGAGCACATAAGTTAAAGTCAAAGCCACCATCCTTGCCAGTGGCGTCTACCCTGCAGCTGTTCTTTGCTGCTGTCTCCACCTGCTTATTCCTGTGAGATTTGCCCACAATTCCATTCTCCACCAGAACCACCAAACAGGCTGTGACAGCTCTCCTTGTGGAAAGCCCACTACAGACCAAACACAGAGCTGAGAGCATCCCCTAAAGGACACCCAGCTACTCCATGGCAGTGTAACTATGGCACCAAAGCCCACAGATTGACCACTGGACTCCAGCGATCCCTTGAGGTGCAACACCTACAGCCTCGTCTGGGGACAGTTTCGGGCTTAGGTGCATAACTTAGATGGCAGAGATGACATGATATGATCAGGGAAGCGGAACCCCAACATGATGACTGTGGTTACTCTGTCTGTCTCCCAGGTGTGGTGGAGGATGTCTGTGTCATGGAGACCTGGAACCCAGAGAAGGCTGCTAGCTGGAACCAGGCACCCAAACTCCACTTTCGCCTGGACTACGATCAGAAGAAGGCCGAGTTATTTGTGACTAGCCTGGAAGGTACTGCTTTGTGTGACTGGCAGGGACTCGTGTTTGCCCTGCCGGTGGGAAGGGAGGGTCTGCAGCTGGAGAGAACAAGGGTTAGCACTCGGACAAACAGTTCCTCATGCACAATGCTCGGACACGGAGATTCTTCTGCCTCCTTCCTATAACCATGCAAATTGGGGGTTTCTGGCTGGTAGATGTCTTTCCTCTGCACGGTGACTCAAGGACGCGTCCCTTCCACCTGTAGTTCTATAAGCTCCCCAGGCCTCCTGCTAGCTGCTTCTAGCTGATAAGACGGGAGCTAGGAGAGGGCACAGCCATCCTGTAACAGCCTTAATGGACACAGCACGAGCCACTTCTGCTCACATCCCATTGGTTGGAACCTCCTCATTTGGCCACACTCCCTTGCAGGGGATCTTAGGAAATGTGGCCTGGCAGGCTGCCTAAGAGGATGGGGAGGCGAGTGATTGATGAACAGCTAGCAGCCATGGCCGGCAATGCCTGTGACATCCAACAGGGGTTTGTGCAGGCAAAGACAGTCTTTCAAAGGTCAGGAACATTTCTGAGAACTTTCCTCAGAATCGGTAGTTTGTCCTGGGGACTGCTACACAGACAGTGTACCTTACCGCCAACAAAACTAAAACTTTGGAAAGAAACGAGGGCTCGTGATGGAGTCAGCTGTGCGGTGTGTCTGTTCCTGATTTCTTTTGTGTCTGTGTTAGCCAACTTTCTATCACTGTGACAAAATACCTGAGGTGGGGAGCACTTAGGAGGAGGCAAGATTTGTTCTGGCTCACAGTTTCAGAGGTGTCGTTCAGTCCATAGTCGGCCTTGTTGCCTTTGGGCCTGCGGTGAGTGGAGCATCACAGTAGAGAGTACACACTGAGCAAAGCCACTCACCTTACAGTGACAAGGAAGCGTGGGGTGGGCAGTATCGTCTTCATGGATGTGCCCAGTGACTGATTCTCTTCCACTGCCTCCCACCTCCTTAGCCAAGCTTCAGTCACGGCCTCTGCAGTACATTTTAAGATCCAAACCCGCATTGGTTACTTGTCTCCTTGCTGTGGGAAAACACCCTGACAAGGGTAATTTAAAGAGAAAGGGTTCATTTTGGCTCACAGTTTGAGGATCTATGTCCATCGCGTACCGTGGTGGAGAAGCCATGGCAGCTGGGGCTTGAGGCAGCCAGTCACATCGAGTCTACAGACAGGTAGCAGAGAGTAAGGAACTCTGGGGCTCAGTGTTTTCTTCAGCCTAGGATCTCAACCCTGGGGTGCCTCCCACAATTAGGGCGGGTCTTCCGGATCTAAAAGCTCCCTCTCGGACATGCCTGGAGGTTTGTTGCCAAGTTGACAAAGCTAACTATCACATACCATATATCAGTCTTGTGTTGAACTTGGTCCTGGGGATGGAAAACAGAACTTCAAACATACTAAGTGTTCTACCTCTCAGCTTTCCCTCAGCCTCTGGTTTCCTTTCATGGGTGAGAATTTTCCCTTTTTACAGTTGTTTACGATGTTTAAACACTTCCATGTACTTTAGTACATCTGGCCCTCAGGGAAGTACCATTTTACAGGTTAGGAAACTGAGTTCTAGCCTCTCCTCTGAAGGGTCCAGGTTACTCTGATAGCTAGTGACCCGGCCAGGTATAAACAGCCCCTTGAAGCTCAGCAGGAAGCTGTTGTCTGTTGGGATGCTGGGTCCTCAGGCCTCATTTGTGGAGACAGAGCTCATTCAGTATCTCTCTATGACATGTTAGCTTCCACACTGAAGGGACGGTCACCAGAGTGTCTTGGAGAAGACCTGCAGGACACATCCACGCCATGACACCATAGAAACACTTGTCAGCGGGGGAGGAGCTCAGTGGTACAGAGTGGGCACATTGTGGGAGACCCAGATTCCTTTCCTGGTGAGGTTAAAGACCAAAGCCAATCCGACTAGCCAGATGCCTGCTAAGGGACTCACACAAGTGCTATAGTTGAATTCCTAACTGTCCCCAAAGGTGCACGTGGCTAACACTTGCTCCCCACCCCCTAGCCTCTTTCTCTCACCCTCAATTCATGACATGAATTGTTCTGCTCGGTCATGTGATTCCTCCATGACATACTGCCTCACAAAGTAATGTAGCCACTGTTCTCATGGGCTAGAGGTTCTGAACCATGAGTCCAAGTAAACCTTTTCATTTTATAAGTTGATTCTCTCGGGTATTTGTTATAGTTTCAGAAAGCTGACTAACACAATCCACAGTGTGACGCATTCCAAACATCAAGGTCAAGAATCGGAAGCTATATTCATGAGGTGGCAGCAGCAGCCTGATGATTCAGATCACAAGTGACTGTGTGGTAAATATTTAAAATACAGAAACAAATGAGTCACAGCATCGGTAGCTATCCTAACAAAAGCTCTTCAGGGCCTTGGCACCAATGGGGGCAGACATCTCTGAATCTTGAGGTCAGAAGGGTCCTAGAAAGTGCCTCCTCTTGTCCCTATTATCCAATGAAAACTCATCCCCATCCCCCATGATGTCCTATTTTGAAAAGCTTCCCTACAAGACAGTTGCACAGAGATGGAACGTAGTGGTCACTCCAGGGTCCTGCAGATATCCATCTGTGTTCTATAGTCCTGTCTGAAGTCCCAGGTCTGTCTTGTTTTGTCCTTGCTTGCAGCTGTCACCAGTGACCACGAAGGAGGCTGTGACTGTTACATCCAAGGCAGCGTGGCTGTCAAGACCGGCTCTGTGGAGGCCCAGACGGCTCTGAAGAAACGGCAGCTGCACACCACCTGGGAGGAGGGCCTAGCCCTGCCCCTGGGTGAGGATGAGCTCCCCACAGCCACCCTGATGCTCACCCTGCGGACCTGTGACCGCTTCTCCCGCCATAGTGTGATTGGGGAACTCCGCCTGGGCCTGGATGGAGCATCTGTGCCCCTGGGGGCGGCGCAGTGGGGTGAGCTGAAGACCACAGCAAAGGTAGGGGTTTTCAGACCCCAGAGCAAGAGCGGGCTCATCGAGGGTGGGAGCAGAACACTAAGATGGTGAAACAAGGCTCAGAGACATTCTCAGCTCACAAAATGCTGCTTGGTCTCCTGATCAGGGACAGCAGCAGATTTGTGGTCCAGAACTTGGGTTCCTAGCACCCATTCCAAGGGGTGCTTCTTACTGTCCAAAGACACCTCTACCAACAGGAGCGGTATCATGATGATGGTGGCAACAGCTTCCATGCTATGGCAGAGTTGCCCTCACCTAAATCCAGTCATGGTTCTTATGCGCCTCTCAAGCTTTGCCCTGCAGAGGTGAGCTGAGGAAGGAAGCACCGAGCCCCTCTGCTTTCAGAGCATGCAAACTTGGAGTAAACTGATACAGCTAGCTGCTGGCAGCCAGTCTGAGACATGTATTACAGCCTGAGGTGGCTGAGTCTATACATGCTCTTATGGAGAGTTCTGGAAGGCCTGGTAGGCAGGGGTTCTGGCACTGACTCTAAATGAGCTCTCTTGGCTCTGTGAAGACCAGGGCCTGGTTGAGTGGTCTTCACAGATACTGTTCTGTGATGGTCTCTGCTGAGGTGCTGCTGAGATGCTGGGCTCCTTGGGAAGCAAGCCATGCTCCCCACAGGCCATGACATCACGGGGTCAAGGCAGGACAGGGATGGTGTGTAAGTCCTCAGTGTCCATTCAAGAGCCTGCCGCTGAAGAGCCTCCAGGGAACTTGTGATAATGACCTGTCAATTAGCTGGTCTACAGCACTAAGATGTGTCCAACCTTTTGACACCGGGACATGAAGTTGACATTTACAAAGATAACTATCAAGAGCCACACGATCAAGTTTTATTTAAAAAAAAAAAAAGCAGGAAATAATCTTAGACTGTTTTAAGTGAGTTTGTGGTTTTGCATTGGGTGGCATTCCCAGCAGCCCATGGGCCACAGGCTGGACTACTCTGGATCAGCTTGCAAGGCCCACAGAGTTGCCAGCCTTTCCCATCACCCTTTCTGGATAACGCAAGTTGCCAACCTGCCCTTTGAGACACCATTTCTGTGCTCCCCATCTCAGTGGCTCAGCTCAGGGAGTCATCTTCCTTCTAGTAGTTACTTCCCAACCCAGGTAGGGGAGGGTAACACTGTGACCACCCTGTCAGCACACAGGGGCAACTGAGGCTGACCTGATTAGGAATCCACCAGCACCAGCAGACCAGACAGGGCAGACAGCTCAGCCTTAATGGCATGTCCTTCTGACTCATTCTGGATGCTTTTCTCAACAGCCAATCACCTGCCAGAGGAGGTGACAGGCGTGGGTCTTTCCTATGCAAGCCTGGACTATAGTTGGAGGGGGCAGAGAGCACCCCACTCCTCATTTGCTTCCCTTTGGGTCATCATTTCTTCTGGGCCCTGTTTATCTGTTGTTTTTTCCTCCTCAGCTTGGAAAACTGATAGTAAAAACCACAGCCACCCTTTGAGACTTGCTGTCTCAAAGCCTACTTTCTAATTAGTATGTGATTTGGGATGCATGTGGGGTCACAGACAGGGCCCCTGATGGGAAAGAAGACATGTGGGCTTATTAAACTGATAAGCTAGCTTTTTCTGGAGCTTGGGGTGTTCCCCTAGCAGGCATGAGTGTTTGGGTATGACCCCAGAAGGGCTGAAACACACCTCACTGAGACAGAAATCCTGGGAATCTTGCCTGCTTCTGTCCGTCCCCCAGAAGACAACAATCACTCATTCACAAGCACATCACCTAACCCCTACTGAGTCCCAGGCAGCATGCCACAGCTGCAGCGGAGTCCTGTCCTCAGGCTCATCCATCTTAATGTCATCAGTTTGGCTGCGGCTGTCGCCAACCCCACAGATACGAGGCACGTCTCTTTCCCTCTGAGCAGTGTTGGGGGAGACATCAAGCTTCAGGCCAGCTCAGGAAGCCCCACCCAGGTGGAGAGTGAAGGCTGATTTGAAGCTGGTGAAGGACTCTACAGTTATTGCAACCCAGCTGTTTCTTCTTTTCCGGGCTCAAATGGGTTAACAGAGGTGGCAGCAGTGCCCCAGTTCCAACCGGAAGACATTCAGCCAAAAGTGGCATGTGCGTCACTAGGGACAACAGAGTACCCAACTCTGAGGGCAGCTTGGAGTGATTCATTGAGCATCTAGAGAGAAAAGGAGGTGGGGAGAGACAGGAGAAAGGAGAAGCAAGGGGTTGCTTTTTGTCTGTGGTGCTCTGAGCATCTGAACCCAGCCAGGTGTTCCTGCAGTTGTCTTGCGTGACAACATCCACAAGCCTGGTCCTGGTTTTCACTCACACACACATGAGAAGCCTTGCAAAAATGCAGGCCTGCTCTGTGAAGAGCAGAAGGCTCAGGCCTGGGCATCTGTAACCGCAGCCTAGGCCAGCTGTGGAGCTCTGTCCCCAGACCTGAGTGCCTCTACTGTAAAACGAGAGCTCTAGGGGAGACTGTCCACCTAGGAAGCCAGGGCAGTGGCCTGGGACTTGGGCTCCCTTAGAGCAGACTTCACAGGTTTGCTATGTCGTCACCACTGACCCAGGTGGTAACAAGCCCCACATGGCTTTCCTGCAGAGAATGGGAATTTCAGTGCCCTTCTCAAGGTCATTGCCAAGATTAAGAGAGATGTCTGAAATTTTTCTGGCAAACATTTATTTTGTGTCCAGTGGGTGCCTGGTGCCAGGGATGTGCAATGGCCCTGCAGTCTAGGGGGGCAGGCAGCACACTTGTCGGGGGCACAGTGCTCTTGTTGAATAGACCTGTGCTCATGTCATCCCAAGATTCCCCGAGACTCCCAGCTCAGTTTGTCACCTGACTAGCCGCCTATATCCAATTAAACTTCTACTGGAATCTCAAGCCCATGGGCTGTCTCTGGGCACCTCAACAGACCAGGCTGGACCACCAGCTGCCTCAAGGATCCAATTAGCAAAGATGCAAAGCGGGCAGGGCAGGAAGCTTGTTTCCCCACGCTACGTCAGGAGGGTAGCAAGTCTAGCAACCTCCTAGAACACTGTCTGCCTTCCCCCCTGACAGTAGCTCCAAAACGATACAGGAACAGCAGCCATGGGGACGAAGGTGTGGGTGCCATTATCATGCTTCCCTGCAGGGGCATTGCTCCTGCTTTGTGGGGTCCAGTTCCCAACATGAGGTAATGACCTGCAGGTTCCCCAATTCTTAGAACTAGAAACACCTCAATAAAGGAGAGAAGATTAGAGGAACAAAACGGAGTCAATTGGGATGGAGAACTGACTCCGCCCTCAAGAGCAAAGGACAATTCCAAAAGAGTCCCCAGGGAGGAATGAGCCACTGGGGTCATGGTGGAGACATTTGTCCTGGATGACAGGCAGGCATGCTCTGAGGCAGAGGGTGTGCTCAGAACACACAGCAAGCTTCCACTAACTGCAGCTGGGCCCTGTGCCAGTGTGACTGAAGGAGGTAAAAGGCTCCGTGACCACTCACCAGTGACCTCAGGGTTGTGGTGGGAAAGGGGCTCCCTGAGACCCCTCACTGTGCACCAAGAAAGGACAAAAGCTGGCTGCTAAGGCTGTGCCACAGGGCAGGGAAGGGTTCCTTCAAAGGTCTTGGCGACATTTCAGACTCCTGCAGGAGGTTGATGGGGGACATTGTAAACCAGCATATGGGGTGGACAGAGACGGAGGACCTGGGAGCCCCTGAGACCAGGATTCATGCCTCCTTGGACTACACCACTGCTCCTAGGTCCTTGCCCAGCCATCCCTGCTGCTCCAGCCTTGTGCTGATGTCGCTGGTTCCTATTGGTGTATCCAGTCCTTGTAAGCATTCTGACAGCCACTTCATTGGTAATGTCACCTGAAAAGCTGGAGTTACCTTTTCAAACAAAGAAACAGACTTGGGGCTGGGGAAATGACTCAGCAATTCAGAGCTCCTACCACTCCGAAAGAGAATCCAAGTTCCAGCACTCACATTGGGTAACCCCAGCTTCAAGGGAGCTGATGACCTGTACTCCCACATGCACATACCCACACAGAGACACACATATAAACATATGCTTAAAAATAAGTGAAATCAAGAGGGGGAGAAATAATTCTCTATTCTTCCAGGAGCCTGATAGGTCCATACTGTGACTCAAAAACTGGATTCCCTAGGACCCTAGAGTTCTATCAAAGCACCTCCAGAGTGTAGATAAAGGGTAGAGAAGGAGAGGGCCCCCCTGCTTTCTGCCCTCAATGTAGCCTGAGTGGAGGTTATTTTCTGTTTGTAAGTTGGATGTAAAGAGATAACATGTGCCAGGGTGTGGTGGCTCATGCCTAATCCCAGAAGTCTAGAGGGAGAGGCAGGTGAATCTCTGTGAATTTAAGGCCAGCTTAGTGTACATAGTGAGTTCTGAGCCAGCCAGGGCTATGTAGTGAGACTCTGCCTCAGAAAAACAAAACAAAACAAACAAAAGAAAGAAAAAAAAAACAAACAACACAAAAAGATGACATATGGTAGACCAAGACTCCTGATGACACACAGCCCCCTTCCTCTGGACCCCTGCTGCCTTGTGCAGTGGTAGATAAACTTACCTTTAGTGAATGGACCCTGGAATATCTGTGGGGTACGAGGGCAGTGTGACTCTAGTCTCAGCTTCAGTTGATGGGTCAGAAGCCAAGTGTAATCCCTTACTCTCCTGTTTTCAGGAACCATCTGCAGGGACCGGGGAGGTCCTTCTGTCCATCAGCTACCTCCCGGCTGCCAATCGCCTCCTGGTGGTGCTGATTAAAGCCAAGAACCTCCACTCCAACCAATCCAAGGAGCTTCTGGGCAAGGGTAAGTGATGTTGCAAGGAGACAGGCAGGGTGCCCCAGCTCTGGGATGCATGCAGAAGGCAGTGGCATAAAATGGAGATGAGTGAACAGGGAGGTGATAGGAATCCAGCTGTGGAGTCAAACTCAACATCTGTTGCCCAGGATACACTAGTCAGTTCTGACAGACACACTCATGCCTTTAAGTTCTCTCACATCTCTGCTAGTGTTCCCACATGCTCCCACTCTCTTCTCTGTTCCAAGCCTTGGCCAAATACCACCCCCAACACACACACCTGCTGGGCATGGGTGACAGCCAAATGCATCCCGCCATACACACCTGCTGAGCATGGATGACAGTAGATAATATGTGGCTATGAGGATAAAGTCTGGAGCTTAAGGAGCCTATAGCATGGATGCCCACATAAGCTTCTTTGTGAAAGCCTATAGGTTTTGGGTTGCCTTCTGATACCTGGGCACAGGTCACTAGTCACGGAGACCAAGCAGGCTCTCCTAGCAAAGCAGGAAAGCAGCAGGGATGAGACGGTCATACCTACACACAAAGCAAGATAACAATACTACAGAAATCATCATTATCATTATATATAAAAAGTTACAACACAGATTTGTCCGTGCATTCCTAACAGGTCTTGGGCAAATGAAATCAGAAGGGCTGGTGTTGTAGTCCTGAGCCACAGGTCAGAGGTGGATGCCTCGCTTCATCCCTTCCAGTCAATTCTGTCTTGCTTTTTTTTTTTTTTTTTTTTTTTAAATAGCTCCCATCAGGACCATTACAGAAGAGCACTTTGTGTCTGAAATATCTCTGCAGAAATAACAAACTAACCACCCAGGGGCGATAACGATAGCAATAAATACAAAGTGACAATTACTCTCACATTAGCTTGGGCAACCCTGACTAATGAAAAGAAAATTTCCAAAGCTCTGGAAGCTTGCCTGCTGACTTGTGAATTTCCTGGGGACTTGGGAGCAGGGAGCCTGCCTTCACCCTCTCCACAGGAAATCCAGGTCCTCAAGGAAGACTTAGAAAAAAGACAAGTGACCAGAACTTGGCCAGCAGGAAGTGACTCATCATCTTAACAGTGGACTGGAGAACGATGGCGGGGAGAACACTGTTTTCCTGGTCTGATTCGAAATCAAACTCGAGGACACATAAGCCCTTGTCTCTGACTTGGTTTGTCAAGTCACTTAGAAGGTCTTATGGTCAACGTGGTTCCCCAGAGGCCCTCTGAAATGCCCAGGTCTGAGCCACCCACTGACCTCATATGTTTTGTGACAGGCTAATATATATCTCTAATCTGAAAATCCAAAATCTAATAAATGCCAACATCTGAACTCTCCTGACCACTAGTGGAGAATTCTGCACAAAACAAAACAAAACTTGGTTTTATGTTGTATAAAATAGTTTTCAAGCTGTGTGTATGATGCATGTGTAGGCCTGGAATCCCAGCTACTGTGAAGGCAGGAAGACCTCAAATTCCAGGCCTGCGTGGGCTGCAGAGAAAGTTCAAGACCAGCTGGAGTGACATAGTGCAACCCTGTCTTAAAACCAAAAAGAAAAAGAAAGCTGGAGATTTTGCTTAGTATGTGTAAGGTCCTAGGTTCAAGAAAAAAGAACCATGAAGTGGATTTTATGCTTCCCCAAGCATATCCCATCCCCAAGATATCTTGTAATATATATACAAATATTCCCCAAGTCTGAAAAACACCCCAGATCTGTAAAGTTTATGGTCTCAAACCTTACAGATAAAGATAGTCAACCTGGATGGTCAGTCTCACATTCTAGTGCAAGTTACAGACATAGCAACTTTGTCTCTCTTCCTAAATCTAGACCAGTGCCTGCCATCTAGTAGATCTGTTGAGTGAATGCACGGTCCAGTGGAGGTGTAGGGAGAAAGAGACGTACCATCAGACCCTAGCAGCTCACCCCCACCCTGTCTTTCTTTCCTCTGTACCCTTGCCCAGATGTCTCTGTCAAGGTGACCTTGAAGCACCAGGCTCAGAAGCTGAAGAAGAAGCAGACGAAACGGGCCAAACACAAGATCAACCCTGTGTGGAATGAGATGATCATGTTTGAGCTACCAGATGACCTGCTGCGGGCATCCAGTGTGGAGCTGGAGGTGCTGGGCCAGGGAGAGGAGGGCCCGAGCTGTGAGCTGGGTCACTGCAGCCTAGGCCTGCATGCCTCGGGCTCTGAGCGCAGCCACTGGGAGGAGATGCTAAAAAACCCACGCCGGCAGATTGCCATGTGGCACCAATTGCACCTGTAGTCGGCTGCCAACCACCAACCTCGTCCTTCTTGGGCACGGTCATCCTCCAGGCTCAGCTGCCAGTCGCCCCCTCCTACCCCTGTCCACATGCCTACACCTGAAGACAGATGCAGATGTGTTGGCTGAAGCCAGGATCTCATTCCTCTCTCTATATATTCCCAATACTAAAAAGTGAGCAGAGTCACCAGGGCAGTGAGTGTGACTGGTGCATCAGGATCACTCAGAAGACGGCCTCTTTCTCATCCGTGTTATGGAAAAAGATGCGTGTCAGGTACACTCTGTGGGCAGCAGTCCTTGCTCTCTTTAGTCTAAAGCAGTAGATCTCAACCTGTGGGTCCTGACCTCCTTGGCAAACCTCTGTCTCCAAAAATCTTGACATTATGATTCACAACAGTAGCAAAATTAGTTATGAAGTAGCAATGAAAATGATTTTATGGTTGGAGGTCACCATAATGTGAGGAACTTTATTAAAGAGTCTCAGCCTCAGAAAGGTTGAGACCCACTGGCTGGCCAGAAGGTCCTTGGGCCTTTGGGGGTCACGCCAGATTGATGCTCTGGGTGGAATGCACAGGGCATCTGTCTTTAACAAGCACAGGGGCTCTGGAGTAGAGCAGGAGGGGCTGCTTTCCATCCTTGTCCTCCAGGAGCTCCACACCAGGGCAGTGTGAAGAAGGGAACGCTCTGCTTGCTCTAATTCTCCCCTTTTCTGTGTTTGCTGTTCCCACCCCACTCTTGAACTGTGTTGTGTGTTTTGACTGTTTTATTTAAGAAATCAGGGTGGGCTTTGTTTGTTTGTTTTTTTTATCATACCCAAGGAACCCTTTCCCTGGCAAGCTCTGGTGGCATTCTCTGGGGTGACTGGTGCATTCTGAGGGCTAGCTGTCATGTCCACTAGTGCCACCACCCTCCCCCAACTGACTCTGTGGGACAGATATGTCCTTCTCAGTGTGCCCGTACTTCAGAAGGAAGCAGCTCTAAGCTTGGCCTGTTCCATCCGGCTATGTGAACCGGGAGATGGATAACAACTTCAAGAGGAAATACGGCCTCTCGAAACGCACTGCCCTCCAGCTTGGGAGACATGTCCCTTTAACTGGGAAATGACAAGAGTCTAGGTTTGGAAATATCTGCCTCCATTGATATTTCCAACAGCTACCCCCACTGGGAATTAAGTGTAAGTGGCTGCAGGCGTGGATACTTGTGAGACAGGATTTGGATTGTCAGTTACTTCCCTGCTCTACGGCGCCTCGGTGTGGCCATCTGTAACACAGCACTGATGTCACGGGAGCCTGCTTGCCCAACTTCAGAAGGCAAGCAAGGAGGCATCTAAGCAGACATAAGTTGCCACTGCTCACCTGATGGCACTCCTAACTCCTCATGGCTGTGCTTTCTTTCCAAAACCTCCTCTGTAAACTACTCAGAGATGTCAGACTGGTGAATCAAAAGTCTTTAGTCACTTTTTACATTGGCTTAGCTTGTTTCCAGCCATGCTTGTAAGCTGCTTCTGAATCGGCTGAATCTGCGTGAATAGTTGGGATCAGTGGGAGGGAACCTAAGCCTCTGCCAGGGAACACTTTCTAGCAAGAGACCAAAGCTGAGGCAAAAATAAAGTGAGAGACCATTTCAGGCTGGGCTGCTGCTGGACAGTTAGGAGTTCACCTTCAGTCCTCTGTGAGTCCCCTCCCAATGTCAACCAGGATTAATGTATCAGTTTGTTGAGTGTTTGCCCACCAAGACCTGGCATGTGTCTGTCCATTCTGATTTGAGATGACTCCAGGGGGCGATCACCTTAATGGAAACAGCAGATCATGGGACTATGAGGCAGTTCAGGTGAGCTCAGTCGTAAAGGGACCCCCGGGAAGGTGGCGGTCTCTGAACTGAAGTGGGGATCTTTGGAGGAGAAAAGTAGCCCTGTGGAGTGTTTCTGCCCTTGGTGTTTCCTGTTGTCACATGCTGCGTGTTCATTATGCAGTCCCAAATCAAAGCACAAAAAGACGCATGAGACATTGTGGTCACATGTCTGGTCACACTTTGGAACACAAATCTTACAGTGGTAAATAAATCATTTCCAAAGGGGTTGGCAGCCCAGTGTTTTTCTTTGTTTCTTTTCCTTCATATTTTAGATATATAAGATTCAGAAAAAACTGTGCATTAAGTACCCATGAACCACTGCCAACTTCAATAAACCTTGACAACTACAGCTGAATCCCCTCTAGTGTCCCATACTGAGAAGACCATGATCTTGCTTTCTGATTTGTTATCACAAGCATTCATTATGGTTTTACTATATAATCATGTGAACATTTGGCACTAGAGAGTATCTGTCTGTTTCTAAACTTTACTTAAATTCTTAAATTTCACCAGACTATTTTTGTTTAACATTAAAATTTTAAGCTTCATGCAGACATATGGTTCTAACTAATTTCCTTTTCATATAATATTCCACTACATGGATCTACCATATTCCATTTTATTGATGTTCTCTTCTCTCTCTCTCTCTCTCTCTCTCTCTCTCTCTCTCTCCCTCTCCCTCTCCCTCTCCCTCTCCCTCCCCCTCTCTCTCTCCCTCTCCCTCTCCCTCCCCCTCTCCTCCAGTCCCTGTTTCTTTTCTCCTTCCCAGCAGTTATTTTACAGTAACTGCCACTGTGGACATTCTTATGCGTCTTTCCCATGTACATGTGTAGTCTCTTGGAGATGTGTCTAAAAGTGAGTGGAACTGCTAGGGCAAAGTGTGTGTGTATGTGTGTGCACATGTGTGCATTTTGGAGCCTTGACTATATTTCTGGAAAGAAACATCGGGTGGGCTCTTGTGACTCTTCAAGACTCTACCCAGTAACCCATCTGTAGAGGACTGAGGAAGCAGAGGACAGGAAGGGGCAAAGGGCTTCATGGAATCCGGCCACTCTAGGCCTTCCGGGTGTCCTCAGTGCTGGCCTCTTGAAGAGGTGTCTTGAGATTAAGCAAAGGACTAAGTTTTATTTATTCATTTGATTTTGGAGGCTTTATTTTATTTTATTTTTGAGACAGGGTCTCTCTATGTAGCCCTGGCTGTCCTGGAACTCACTATGTAGACCAGGCTGGCCTTGAACTCACAGATATTTGCCTTCTTCTGCTCCCTGGGTGCAGAAGAATGGAAGGTTCTTTAACCAAGATAAATGACTTCTAAAACAGTCGTGTGGTATTTTCACATGTGACTCCTTACTTTACACTTTCTACAACCATTGTTACATCCTAACGGCAACGGGGAGGCACTTGTATTTCTATAATAAAACGGGCTAAGTGGGCTTTATTCCACAGAGCCAAATATTATGCACTATAATTCGCAGGTGACTATGAAGACAGTCCACCTAAGCCCCAGGCTAACATTTGGTTATGGCTGTATATGGAGGAGAAATGGTGGAGATCCTTGGTTACTGAATCAAGGGCTTCCCATTGAAGAGCCCTCAACAAACTATGCTCTGACAGGAAAAGGTGACCTTCATCTGGAGCTCTGAGCCAGAGCTGAGACGCTGGAACCCTGTGGGACACTGTCTCTGGCCACCATTACTTCCCCAAATGAGTCAATTGCCCCTGGGCCTCAGTGTCTGTATCTATAAAATAAATTTGAACTAAATGACCCTAAGGCCCCTTCCAGCTTTAATCATTTGTAATTCTGTGGTTTAGCATGTGTCTTAATTAGGGCTAGTACTATGACAAAACCACCATGAGTAAAAACCATTTAAAAAGAAAAGGGCTTGTATTTGGCTTACACATCCAAAGTCATAGTCCATTGAGGGAAGCCTAGGCAGGAATTCAAACAGGATAGGAACCTGGAGGCAGGAGCTGATGCAGAGGCCATGGAGGGGTGCTGCTTACTGGCTTGGTCCTCATGGCTTGCTTAGCCTGCTTTCATATAGAACTCAGGGCCACCAGTCAGGGGTAGCGTCACCCACAATAGCCAGGGCCCTCCCCCATCAATCACTAGTTGAGAAAATACCCTAAAGGCTTGCCTGTCTACAGACTTGATCTTCTGGAGGCATTTCTCAATTGAGGTTTCCTCTTCTCAGATGACTTTAGCTGTGTCAAGTTGGCATAAAACTAGCCAATACAGACTGGTAACAACTTCGTTTTCACATGTCTCATGTAGAAATAAAAGGAAACCCACACAGGTGGGTGCCTGCCCTCTCTGCTTCACATTGGATAAAGCTTTGCCATCTGTTGACAGTCCCTCTGAAGGCCACTGATGCTCCCGTGAGCAATAGCATGGTACCCGGGGCTCAGAGGGAGCTGGGTCTCATCTGCTTGGCACTGGTACTTCTCTGCCCAAGAGTTCTTACTTTTTTAGAGCCAGTTGGATGCCACCATTTGGAAGATTCAAGTTGGAGCACGTGTCCATCTCCCTCCACAGCAGACATCTGCCAGGGATAAAGTTGAGAGATGGAGGGGTTGAGCACTACCTTAGTGCTGGAAAATGTCGCCCCCCCCCAACTCCCTGCCCCTTTCTCTTGCAGGTGAATCAGTACAGATGGTCCCAAGTGGGACCTGATCAGCTTTCCCCAGACCAAGGTGAAGGAGCCAAGCCATTCTTAATATTAGGAAATAGTTGTTGCCGTGGAAACCAGTCTAGTGGTAACCACTGTGATTAAAGCAGAGCTCCCACGGCATCTGGTCTTCATTTGGGCTTCAGCACTTGTCAAAGTGGCCTCCAATTTCCTGACACTCTTTCCAGAGGTTTTGAGACAGCTTGCTGGCAAATGTAGGTGGCAGAAGTCCTACTTCAGAAATTCTGATGCCATACAGGGACAAGCGAGGAGAACCTGCTTTTCCAGCCCAAAGTAACAAATCAAATTTCTCTCCAGCCCCTCCCTTGAGGGGTCAGGTGAGATGAACAGATGCAAGCTGAGGAAGGAGCCCCAGTGTTCTCTCTGAGGAAGGAATGGTGGTTCCCACTCAGGCTAAGGTATAGGTCATCCATTTCTCAGGTGTTCCCAGCAATACTAGGAGATGAGAACCCCATTACTTCCTGGCACCCACTTTATCCTGATAAAAAGGGGCACAACAACAATGAAAAGATAATTGTGCCCAGCAGGTTACAGCTCTGTGCTCAGCAACTGAAGTGGATGGGGATTCATGATTTGTCCAAGGTCGTATGCTTCTAAGAGACTGGGGGATTTTAATATGATACTGTCTAGCCCTAAAGTCAAGACTCTTAAGATCCATCCAGTAGCCATGCATCCCTACTTGAAGGTCATAGTCCCCAAGGGTTACCTGGAACTACAGAGTCCAAACATGACTAATCCAGAAAGAGCTAGGGATCTTTTTCCCCTAGGGGGTATGGGAGATGCTTGGTAATTTGGCTGGGACCCTGTCCAAGGGCAAGAACAAGGAGCAGAGGCAAATTGCCAACTGCGCACAACCTCTCCCTTTGCAGAAAAGGGTCTTGGTCAAGGCCAGACGCAGCCAGAGATCAAGTATAGCACCATTCTGATTGCATGAGGGAACCAAGACAGAGAGGATCATGTGGAGGAATCCAGGACTCTCGAGTGGCCAGGGCAGGTGCTGGGATTGGGCTCCGCTGAGGAGCTGCTCAGTCCTTCATCTCTTCAGCATACATTGTCACCTGCCCCCTTGGTGACAGGCGTTACCCACTGCAGAATGAAACGCTTTTATTTTTCCCTCATAGGCATTACTAAGGAAAGGGTGGAGAGAGAGAGAGAGAGAGAGAGAGAGAGAGAGAGAGAGAGAGAGAGAATTATATAAGTGGCCATGAAAGTCCTCTACTAAGAGGGTGACATTTTGCCACAACCTGCTGCCATGCTGGGAACAGCTGTCCCAGGCATGGGGCTCAGAGCATCGACTAGGGTTCCCAGACAGATAAAAAAAAATTGGCAGGGATTGGAGGACCGTGTGGAGGACCGTGTGGACCAGATGAGACAAGGAGGCAGGCAGGGGCTGGAGCACATGGGGATGATTTCCCCTGGGAAACCCATGTGGCATGCTAAGAGAGCACCCTGGCTAGATCTGCTTTTAAAGACTACCCTAGATGCTGTCACAAGAAGCTCTGCTGGTCTTCATACCACTAGCCATGCTCCTGAGTCTTCTCTCTGGGGTGACCTTGGAAAACTGGGGGAAAGAGGGAAGGGAACGGAAGGAGTTTACTACATCCTCCGAGAGTCACTCTGGGGGGACTGACTTCATAGGCAAGGGCAGGTGGCGGGTCTTTCCCTCCTTGCTTCCTGGTGACAAAATCATCGCGTTCCAGAAACTTCTGCAATCCCAGGTCAGTCAGATCTGGAGGCATTGTATAATAATGTCCTCTTAATTGAAACATTCTACCCTAGATAGAGAGGCTCCTTTAGACTCAGGAAGTAAACAATTTCCATGTTTCATGAAGTCCCTGAAACTGACTACATTCTTGAGGCCCCTCCCTGCCCAATGGAATATAAACAGTAGGAGTTGACCGGACTCTGCAAGTCGCACAGAAAGCTCCAGGGTTCCAGCTTTCATAAGCTGTCATCTGTGCTGGGGTGGGCTTTCAGTGATACAACTTGCCTTCAAGTTATCCATGTTTTTGTAAGTAAGCCTTCACCCATAATCCTGTAAGGAACCCCAATAAAATTGTTTTACCAAGGTGGACTGTTGTTATTTTGGTCTGTCATTGGTTCCCTCTCTAGGATGAGAAAATATTTGAGTCTCCTCCAAAATAGTATCACACAATACAACTGGTACCCAAACAGGGACTGATAAAACCAAAGATGAGCTGGGGGTGGGGGCAGTGGTGGTGGTGGTGGAGTCTGCATGGCCCCTGAAGTAGATGCCGAGACACAAAACTGAGGCTGATGGATGTGAAGATGGAACACCTGTTCCAGAAGTCCTCAATATGGCTTCCCCCATGAGGAATGGAGTGTTGTACCTCCTTAATATAGTGGTGGTTGCAAGGTTCGTTAGACGGTTGACAGAGTACACAACAAGGCTGAACTGTCTATGAGTGGAGAATCTTTGGAAGGGATTCCCAAGGTGGCCATCTTCCTCTGCTTGGTATGGAGTGACATGTCTCCTCAATGAATGGAGTCCACCTTATTCTCCATCCCACCCCACCCCACACTGAGTATGTACTGTAAAGTACACCAGAGTTAAAGATTGTTCACCCAGACTGGGGTCCTTTAACAGCCAGACGTAGCTGATGGAAAGGTAAGCTCCACAGTGCTGGTCTGCAGTCTGTCAGAACCAAGGGTCCAGCTCCAGCCATGGGCTTGGGAAGCTAGAGTGAAGCCCTTGGGTTTGAACTGAGCCAAGGAATACAAGCCAGCCCTATTGAGACCATTAGGGGCTGGGAGATGCACAGTGTCCCCATGACAACAGCATCATGCCAGGATGAGGAGGCATATGGATCAAGGGAAATGTCTGTGGACCATGGAAGGCTAAATGGGGCAGTGTCTCCTGTCCATGTCACTGTACCCAGCATTGCTCTTTTGACTAAAGAATTGATAAAAAGTCATGAGATCTTTTTATACTGTATTAGGCCTTACTAACTTTTATTTTTATCACCCCCTTAGCTGTCCAAGACCAACTAGGACTTCTTATCTAGGGTGGATGACAGTGGGCTTTTGAGATCCTACCCACTCTCTGTAAAAAAGCTTCTGTTGCATAATGCCAATCTTTCAGCATTTCTGGATTTGTAAAAACATGTAAAAGAGCAGTAGAGGCCATTGTTGACATTGTATGACACAGACATGTCATATAATGAGAATGGAATGAGCACTCAGGGGAGTCAAAGGGTTGTTGGACAAAAAGCTCAGAGCAGGGAGCTGCTGGCCAGGGAGGTCCCATAGGTCCCCAAAATAATGTCATTGCCACTGCTGTTAGTTGTATGCCAGAACTGGGTAATATGGCCCTATGGGCAAAGATAATGCACGTTCTGATTGTAAGACATGGAGAAATAAGGCTGGGACAGAACTGAACATTCACTCCCTACTGGCTTGTTTTTATAATGTTGGAAGGTACAGTGCAGCCTCCTAGGGGACAGTTGTTACCAACAGTCTTGCTTGGCTGTGCCAAGAAAGGCCGGACTGCAGGTGCTGCAGTAACACAGACTGTTCAGGGTTCAACAAGCAACTTTCTGGTTGGATTTAAGGCCCACTCCATAGGAAGGAATTCATGTCTGATACCGCAGTCTAGGACAAAAACCTGTGGCTGAGAAGGTCCCAGGACCCAGTAGGGAAGCAACTACTGTTGTTTTTTGTTACATGGATGTGATATGGCTTTGTTAAACTTTCCTCTAAATACGTGTATGCTTAGGATGAGCCACAGGGCAATGCTGTCAGCTGCAACTGGTCATAAAAGGATGTTTCCTTTGCAAGTGATGGTGGACTGGCAGAGCCTAGTAACCATCAGTGAAGGCCTGAAAACAAGAGGCTGTTGTTGCTGAAGCAGAGTAGCCCAAGGCTTGGACATCTACGTCAACCCTCCAAGGCTCAGAGAGCACCATGGACAGGCAGTGGAAAGAATAAAAGTGTGAGACCAAAATGAGCCATCTTAGAAATAAGACCAAAATGCTTTCACCCTAAAACTAAGGCCTAAGATTTATCCTTTTAGGTACAGGCCATGAGTTACTGGAATAGGCCATGAGTTACTAAAACCAGTCAGTTCAGATTCCAGAAACCAGGAAGTGTAAAAGTACAGAGTCACAAGGTAGTCACGAGGTAATGACTGCCGGACTATGGAATGTCCTCTCCCTGGTTTCCAGGGTAACTGACCACAGAAATGTTCCCACCTGAGGGCAGCCAATGAGAAATGGTAGCGGGCAACCACTCCCTTAGAAGTAAGATTAAGCCATGATTTCTAGAAAATCCCTAGAAGTGAGCCAATCAGAATTGTACCCGTACTAGCACCCCTAAATGATGTAACCTTGTGGTTTTTGCCTTTAAAAACTGAGCTTGCAGAGAGATGGGCACTTCCTCCAGCCTCCACTGTGTTGGATGTATTGGATGAAGCCCCTGCCTAGGCTTGTATTGCTTTTGGACATACTTTTGGATATTCCAAATTAAACCTTGCTTTTGCATTCCAGCATGCTCATCTTTGGTGGTCTCTCTGGGGATTGTGATCTGGGCACAACAAAAGAACTAGAGAAAGGGGTAGAGTGCTGTGTAGCAATTTCCCCTGAACTGAAACATTGCATCCTGAATGGATGCTCGTTAGGACTTGAGAGGTTCTGAAGAGAGGCTTCTTAAGACTTTGGATAACAGGTAAGTCTCAGGAAATCCCTGAAACTTAATCAGACTTCCAAGACCCCTTGCTCTCCAATGTTATATAAGTGGTAAGGGCAGAATCTCCTTTCTGTTAAGTTATTGCAAACTTCCAAGATATCGCTAGGGTTCCAGCTTTCATGAGTCATTACCTATGCTGGAACAATCTTTTGGTAATGTAGCTGCCTGTGAGTCATCCATGCGACTGTAAGCCCTCACCCACATTCCCCTAAGTAATGCCAATAAACTCATTGGCTCACCAAGTTGGACTTGGGTGGAATCCTTACTTTGTCTGTCACTGGACTGAGAAGACATCTGTTCACATCTCCCTAGAAATAGTGCCACACAACAGTCGCTAGGTGACCAATGTGGAGGTGATGTTGCTTCTGGGCTGAAAGGAAAATGTCTAATGCTAAGAAGGCAGAAGTAAGGAGAAAGGAAGAGGGAAGACCACTGTGAGGATGTTGGATGGGGAGAGGGACCAAGAGCGGAGGCCTCAGCATCTCATAATGTCATGATTGACATTATGCCTGCCTAACTCCTTCCTCCAAAGAAGTGGGGGAAAATCTCACCCTCGCCAGTGCCAATAGCAAAAACACTCAGAAAAGACCTTTCTAAGCAGGCGGGCATCAGGCCTGCAAGTGGAGAGTCCCCAAAGGTATTTAAGCAGGAGAGCTGGAGCCCGTTGGTCTGCAGAGGCTCTGGATGCTTCCCCAGAGAGATTCCTGGAGGGCCAGTGTCCATGGGGTAGGTGTTTTACATGGCTTCGGCCACACCTTCTTTGGCCTAACTGATATGGGCAGGGGCTTCCTGCCCGAAGTGGACTGTAGCGGGAAAAGGAAGAGCAGAGAACAGCTAAAGAGGACTCAAGTCCCTTCCAACCCCGCAGCTGAGCCTTTGATGGGGTCCACATGACTCACTGAGGCCCATCACAGAGGCAAGGAGGCAAGCTTGATGCGTCAATTTAAATGCTTTTATTAATAATCTTCTTACATTACGAGGATAATGTGACAAAAGGAAAGACTCTGCATACAGATTATAAACCAGCATAGCTCTATTTGTATCCAGTGTTCTAGCCCCCCGACACACAGGTACTATAAAGCACAGTCTGCCAAATAATAACATTGAGAGTTGTTTTTAAGAAAGAAAGTATTAACATATTAATGTGTATGTGGTAATAGGCTCCTAGGAATTCCCCCCACCCCCACTTTATTTTTTTTCTTTGTGATTGACATGAAAATGGTTCAGCAGCTTGGGGGTGGAGAGGAGGAGAGAGATCAGGGATGAAAAAGACTACTGGTTCTTCCAGAGAGGCCAAAGGATAGACTGAGGGATGCCCCAGGACATCCTGGCCTTTGTCTTCTTGTGAGCAGTATTGTGAGCGGTTGCCTCCTCTGCATGGAGGCTGGTCCCCTCGATGCCCTGTGGGACGTTCTCTCTCTCTGAGGTACAGTGCATTGTGGGATTGCTACTGGGAATGCCTATCCCCTTGGCCAGGCTCTGACCCACTGTAGTGGGAGAAAGGCTCGGGCCATTGGTCCTGAACTCCATTGAGCCAGGCACTAGAGGGTGTTCAACCCAGCTGGCAGCTAGCTGTGGCTCAAGGAAGTGGGCATTGGCAGAGCAGACCTGGTCTCAACTGTGGTATGGGACTGGTCTGCTGGAGACTGAGGTCCGTTGGTAGGATGGTGAGGAAGAGCAGGGAAGACCCGCGAAGGCTCGGAATGGGAAATGAGTGTGTTTGTGGAGCCCAAAGGCAGGCTGGTCTGGATAGCAGGGAGGGTACCTGTCCTCAGACCTCTTCTGCTTCCAGGAGAGAGAAGAGGATAGAGGACCCTGGAAGCAGCCGGCTTCGGACTCCCATCTGGGCTGCACAAGCCCTCTGCCCTGCTGCCAGCTGGCCAGACTCCCTGGAGTCCCAGGCATCCCCACCCTGCTGGGGTGGGGGGTTATCTGGGAACAAGCTGAAGAAGACACCCTCCCTAGAGAGAGTGGGCTTGAGCATCCAGTCACAGAATGAGAACAGTGTTTGTGAACTAAACCTAAACCTGCTGTCACAGCAGAGGTGGGTTGGGCTGCTAGGTTGGTTTGGGAAGAGGGGACAGATTGTCCTGAGTACAGCCAGCAGCTGCAGCTGCGGCTGTGCAGAGTGGGCTGGGCCAAGGCCCAGCTCCTGAACTTGAGTTGCCATTGAAAATGTCAGTGTGCAGATATATCTCTTCCACCAGGTGGGGCCTCTGGATGAGGAGAGGCAGCACTTCCTAAAGCTCACGCTGCCTTCCTCAACTCCTGGTGCTCTAGAGACAGTGGTTGAACGGGTGAAGGAGGCCAGGACAGCTAACTTCAGAGGCTTGGCCTCTAGGGGGTGGACAGAAGCATTTGGGAGGTTGGGATGACATCTTTCTGGACATCTGTTGATCCCAGGTACTCCTTTTCTATTGCCATCAACGCTGCTCACTCCTGATAGGTGAGGGTATTAGGGAGTTTGTGCAGAGGCCTCTCCACTAGGCATCAGGGACCAAGTCCAACCCCCTACTGCCAAGCAGCAATGACCAGCTAAGTGCAGGCCAGTGGGAGGGGGTAGGGGCTACTGCAGCTGGACCTCAGGGGTATCTCCTTCCAACCTCAGCCTGAGCTGGCTGGAAAGGAGAGAAAGTGCATGGAGAGAGCTGGGACCCAGCTACCCTCCTCTCTGACACCCCAAGGAAGATGCCCCAACAGTGGCAAGCAATCCAGCCTAATGAGCATTCCCGCCTCCCCTCCAGAGCTGTCTCCTCCCCGTTCCCAACCCAACACCAGGCTTCCCCACCACCTTTCCAGCTCTATAGACTATTTTATATCTATTTAAAACATAGAAATGTATAAATATATAGGATATTATTTATAGATATATAGACGTGATTTACTCTTACTCTGCCGTGTATACGTACTGTATATGTCAGTATATACAATTGATATGCCTTAGCATCAGTATGATACACTGCACATACCCCTGCCTCCATGCACAGCCTCCCAGGGGGACTGGATTGCATAGGTATTTCTAGGGTGATACCATTTGAAGGGATCGGGGAAGGGGAGAGCGTGCTAATGGAAGAGGAGGGCCATACTATTTTCCTCTCCAAAGGGCACTTTAACTCCCTCTGACTAACATGCAAAGATTACCTCAAAGACTCTTAAAAGTGCCCTGACTGACAGAGGACTGGAGAAGGGTGTTCCTCTGAGGAGAAGGACCATGCACATCTGATGCACTTTCTCCCTCAAGGATTGGAGGAATGGTCAGATTAGAACCCAGGGCAGTGTACAAAGGAGTGATCCCACCTTAACTGCCTGCTGTGCCCGCCTTTCCTCACTCCGGAGGACCACTCTCCCTGCTGCAGTTGCTAGCCCAGTCTGACTGGGCTGCCTCTTAAAGGGCACCCAGAGCACACATCCCCTCCAGTGAACCTGGGGCCTATGCCCAAAGGGGGTGCATGGACCACAAAAAATAAAAAATAAAAAAAGCACAAATCTGACCTGTGATTTATCACAGACCACACACTGAAAACAGGTTAGGATGCCAAATTCCTGCTTCCCTGGAGGCAGAAGGGAAAAACAAAGGAGTGTTCTAGAAGACAGAAAGCAGACTTCAACCCATGTGGCCTCTCCTGGTCCCCATCTAGCTCCAGGTAGGCAGCAACGGGATGCAGCCCTCAAACTCAGGCTGGGTAACATCTCAAGTCCATTTCCATCTCTCTACGGCCATGTCCACCTTCACACCTTCCTCCGTTTCTCTTCCTCCAAACAAATGAAAAACACTGAGGAGGTGTTTTAAGTCACTCCAGGGTCTTTGCACAAAATCAAAGGTCTGGTACGAACAAGCCAACGAGAAACCTCAGCAAACCAACTCAAGTTGGGAACACAGAGCCTGAGCAGGGGGCAAGGGCTCCAGGCACCTCACACTCAAGGGCTCCGGGAAGAACTTGGCTACAGAGGGTCCTGGAGCTCAGTGGGCTCTCATTCCCCAGTGAGGATGGGGCAAGGCGGATGTACCTGGCATCATGAGATGCCACAAGCCGACATTCCAAAACTAAAGCGCTGCCACTTCTGATGCCTGGACTCTGCTGTCCCTGCAGGGATTCTCCCTGGGCAGGATCTGCCCACGGGGCTGAGTAGGCCTCATGTCTCACACATGCTAAGTGGTCATTGCTTCCCTTTGCTCAGGAGAACGTTTCAACCGTATGGTTCTGCATGGTGCCCAGTTGGCACAACAGCCACCAGCCCCAATCTTCAATACCATCTCACCTCCTACTCTCACCGTGAGCCAACGAAAGTCACTATTAGTCAGCCCAGAGTGAATAAGTGTCAGCTCCACAGACACGTTCATTCTATGCCCATGACTCTCACTTCTGCATCAGGGGCTGAGTTACAGGGCCCTGTCCCATCAGAAACAACTGCATTTATGCTGCTAGGCCGACTCTCCACAGTCTGTTGCACCAGCCGAGATATGAGGAGAGCCAGGCAGACCAGAAGTGTGGGTCAACCCGAGCCCTTCTCCAAGGGGAGCATGAGAAATGCCTAGGCCTGAAATCACAGGGCCTCACAAACGAAATTCACTAGGCAGAAGCCCCGGCCCTCCCAGGGAGCATCCAAGCTGAGAAAAGACTGTGTGTGGGGGTTCATCAACATCGTTCCTTAGTCACTCATCATCCTGAGGCAAAACCAGAGTCACCAGCTCCCAGAGTTTCAGAGGCACCTAGCCGAATGTAAGACAGCGCGAGAGCTCAGCTTCTCAGCGGCTCTGAGGCAGAGGCCATTGCAGCAAAGAACAGGGGTAGGGTGGGGGAGACAGAGGACCAGAGAATTGGCAACTGTTAGCAGCCACGTGCTGTGGGAACAGTTCGTTCATGGAGGCCTCAAGGTAGGTCCACTGCTCCTGGGTGCCTTAAAGAGGTTCAGGTAACATTGGCTTGGGATGTCAGAACCTGTCTCTATGGCTGAGGACACGAGTTTGCTCAGCCACAACCTCTTGGGAGGGGACAGTCAGTCCTGGTTTCATGTCTGGCCGAGGGCCATCCCGGAGAGGACACTTCCCAGGTGAAGGAAGCCCCCTGCACTGGGGAGGAGACGTGTAAGGCAACTGTTGGCAAGAGGAAAGGCCCAGGCCACCATTTATGCCCGCAGGCTGCCCACGAGAGACCCAGCTGCCTTGCCAGCCATCCCTACTCTGAACCTACCTTGGTCCATTCAGCTTCCAATGGAAACTCCGCAAAGTCTGTGTCTGTGAGGAGATGAGGTCCCAGGGCAGGAGCCAGGCAAGTGGGAGACCTTGTGCTTCACAACGGCGGCCCGTGTGGCTCCAGCTAGGCTTTGGCTAGGAGCAGGAGGAGCAGATGGAGGGAGACACCAGCTCAGAGCCGGCAAGTGGGACGAGGCTGGGGGTTCCCCGGCCTCCGAAAGGGGCTTTGGGTTTTCCTTCCCTAGTTCCTGCTAACTCTCCCTGCTCAGAGGGGCGAGGAGTTGAGATGGGGACCAGAGTGAGGTGAGGGATGAAAGTCACCAGGCAGGGTATCTCAACTGGTTGAAGAAGGCAGCATAAGAGACCTGGCAGTGGGACAGTTGGAAAGACCCAGCTTTTTGTTTGTTTAGTTTTGTTTCTTGTTTTAACATGCTACATCACTCTTGAAAACAAAAACATTTCAAAAATAATATAATATATATATATAATATATTTATATCATGAAAAGCTATTGGCTAGCAGCAATGATTCTAAAGTTATCTTAGCACCAAGACCATGGAGGCAAAGGGAGGATCTGAGGGAGGACGGACAGACTGCAGAACCAGGAAAGGGTAGCAACATGTTCAGTGTTAATGACATTTCCGCGAGGCCTCAGAGACGAGACGAACCCAGACGGAAGGAAGCCACCACAGAGTTGTAGGCCCAGCTAGGCAGGTTGAGGGCATGGGGGCCTTGCCTGTGGTTGGATCTCTAATACCCCCACTGAAGGAGAGGTACAGTTCTCTGCAGAACTGACCATGGGCAGGTACTTCAGATCTCCCTCCCTTCCCCATAGACAACCCGGATCCACATTCTGGGATCTGCATAGACTGCACAGATTGGATGTGGAAACAGGGAGGAAGTTTACGACAGCTCACGCACGTTTCTGAAAAACTCTTTTCGAGGTATACTGGTAGATAAGTGAACATTGGTCAGACTCCTCTAGCTTAAACCACTGTCTGCCCCTGGGGTCGGGGGAGGCAAGCGGCCATTTCTAAAGCTTATACTGTAGCTGCAGAGTGTGTGTGTGTGTGTGTGTGTGTGTGTGTGTGTGTGTGTGTGTGTGTAGGTGTGCATACATGTTTGTACCTTGAGAATCCTGTCTCACTTCCTGTTTTCTCCTTTTCTTTAGGACACCTCAACTCTATTCAAAATAGGAAGAGTTCACAGGCAGAGAAACTCTGTCCGGCATCTTGTGACCTTTCTGCCGGGCTGCGGAGCATACCACCAGCCTGTTGCAAAAGGAACAGCCTCTCTATGGACGCTCATCTGACTTCTGTACAGCCCAGGACTTAACTTGCATTGACGGATTCTGCCCTTGAACGACAAAACAGCTGCTCCTTGATTACTAAAAGAAACCCAACCCTACCACCACATTTCATAATTATAAAGACAAAATACAAGTAATTTGTGGAAGTTAAATATACACTTTTCACCTTACTTGTTTTTAGCCAAAATTGCAGTCCTGTTGGGGTTTAGATTTCTTGGCTCACTGCTTCCCCAACAGCCCTACATCTGAATGGAAATACAATATTTTATCCTCTGCTGGGGCACAAAGCTTACTCCTCCCCATGCTCACCAGATTTCAAGCTCAAACGTGAAAAGGAAAAGTTGCCTTCAGTGTAACCGCTGATATCTTTAGCCTCCAGAGGCTAAAGAAGGGAACTGACAACCTAGGGAGGGGAGGGCGGCATGGAGGAGTGTGGTGGGTTCACAGTTGAGGGAGACTGATATACTGGTTGTTGGGACAAGTAAAGTGTTCATTAGGAAAAAATGAACAAAGAAAGATCTCCCAAGGTGAAGTCAAGTGACGGGAGAAAGGCCAGAGAGTCCGTTCCAGAAATCCGATTCACCCCATGGAAACCCGGACGTAATGTAACTGGACCGGAACAGAATGTCAGTGAGGAGACCACAAGCCCCCACCCCCTAGTCCTAAAACCATACCAAACAGGAGAAGGCAAGAGCGTCACCCCAAACCCCAGCCCCTCAACCGATACATGAGAACAGAAACAGAACAAAGCCACCTAAAAGTGACAAAGGGAATCCGCCATTTAGCTTATGCCGCTTTGACCGTTTGGTGGGAACACGCGTGGCCCCCGAACACGCTCCTGTGAGTGAAGATGAGTTGCCACGTAGGCTGCAGCTGCCGAGTGTGGAGACAAGAGTCCGTTGCCGACATTGCTCCTTTCTGAAAGCTGTCAGTAGCTTCCGGTGGACACATCACCTTGGTTTTTAAAAAATTTTCAGTGTGGGTTTATATATATATATAATATAATATAATATATATTTATATAATATATCAAAGCTTATGAGTATAGATTAAAAAAATATTCACCGGCTTTGTGACCTCTGCAGTGCAGGCCCCCTACATGTCTGGGTAGAACTCAGAGCCGTGGTCCACAGCCTGCAGCATGGGCTTCTGCTCCAGAGCAGACATCCTACTGAGGACCTCAGCTGACAGTGTGTAGCTGTTGCCAGACTTCTCCTCAAACCAGCTGTCCAGAGCTCGCTTGGCATCAAAGTTGGTGATGGGTGGTCCGTTCACAGCAATTGTCAACAGGTCGCTGAGCTGCTCCAGGGTCAGGCGGGAGCGGTGGTTTTTGCGGACCCGCTGGAGGGCACTACGGCCTTTCTCACAGCAGGTAGTGGAGGTGGGGAGGACTTTAAGGACCTGAATGATCTTGTTCAAGAGCGGAAACCTTTGCTTGTACTTGCAGATGTGACTGATGAGGTCTTTAAAGCCATTTCTGGCGTAGTAATCAGCCTTGAGGTCTCTCCACTCCATCAGCAGGCTCCCCCGGGGGTCCACCCCTTCCCGGCACACATCCCGGGAGAAGGTAGGAATGGCTTCCAGGTGGTCGAAGATCTGAACCATGTCTTCCTTGCCGAAGCTCAGGAGCTCTTCGCTGTTCCTGGGCCAGGCGGCTAGGTCGAACACTTGGCAGGCCTTCACGAAGACCCGGCTTCGGGAATCGAACCTCTGTGCCAGAATGACCTGTGTCTTCTGGCAGATCTTCTCCCTGATGGACTGGAACTTAGCCTCGGCCACCCTGAGGTTCTTTACGGCGATCCCGTTGAAGCTCTCTCGGAAATTCTCCTCGAATTCCTGCAGGTACTCCCCCGGGGAGTCCGCAAGCCTGCTGATCTCCTGGATGGCCTCCTCGATTTTGTCGTCCACCTGGGACACCAGGAGATACTCTCCCTGGAAGATGTAGGCCAGGCGTGAGAGCACTGCGATCACATCCAGCAGGAAGTAAATGAGCTTGATGGACTGATAGTCCATGAGGAACTGCAGCAGGGCCAGGGCGATGGCTGAAGCGTCTGCCCGCTGTGTCTGGCTGCTGACATCCTTGAGGTGGGCCACCACTTCCAGGTAGTCCTTGATGAGGGCATTCAGGACATTCTGCTCACCAATGATCCACCTCACGGCGCGGATGTCCCCCAGAAATTCGGTCTCTTCGCACAGGGTGGAGGCCGTGGAGCGCAGCTCACCCATGAGTCGTGGTGAGTAGCGGTAGAAACTGAGTAGCTGCTTCAGGTTGTTCTCCAGCTCCTCCAGGCAGGGCAGCTCCTTGCCACTGATGGCATCCAGGATCTCAAGGTGGGGCCGGTGCACCATGAAGGGCAGGCACAGCAGCCAGGGCAGTGTCTTGCGGATGGTCATGAACATGCTGGCACGCAAGCTGGCGGTGATGTTGGCCCCGTCCACTCCCAGGCCGACGGTTGGCTTCTCGTCCTGCAAGCGGATGCCCAGAGCAGCAAAGGCTCGGTCAAGCGCCTGGAGATAGCTTTCTGTGCTGGAGAAGCCCAGCTCCTGCAGAGATAGGAATTCTGTGGCTGGGGGCCCGTCACTGCTGGTGTACTGCACGTAGACGGCCACTGTGTCCGCCAGAAGGTCGTCGCTCTGCCCATCCAGGATGATGCTGAGGCAGGGTGACTGACGGATGCGCTCGACCAGGTCCTCCCTCAGTGCCCGGGCGATGTGATGGATGAGGATCTGGCAGTCCCCCTCGTTCATGTACTGGTCTACCACCTTGAGCTCACACTTTCTCAGCAGTTCTGCTAGGGGTCGGAAGTCCAGGTAGGGCCTGCCCTCCAGGGCCAGGTGGTAGGCAGTGTTGAAGAGCAGGGTCATGTTGCGGCACATCTCCTCAGTCTTCTCCGGGTGCATGCGCAGCTTGTACAGCTGCAGACACTTCTTGTGCAGGTTGCTCTGGCTGTGCAGCTTGATGGTGTGGATCTTGAACTGCTTGGAGCCGATGATGAAGGCGGAAGTGCGCGAGGACTGCACCGTGTACTGGCGGCACACGTGGCACCACATCTCGTTGAGGGTCGGGGAGTAGCGAAGGAACCAGAATTTCTTCAGCCACTCCTGCTTGAAGCGCCGGATGCGGCGTCCGGTGGCGGAGGACATCTTGGAGGGTTCGTCCGTGGCTGTCATCACATCGTTGGAGACGGACTCATCTGCAGAATCCACTTCCTGGTCATCATCCTCCATGATGGCAGGGCCAGAGACCATGCTCTCTGAGGCTGGAAGATAAGAGGGGAAGGAAACAGTCACATGCGCTGTTGACAACACAGACTTAACAAGGCACTGCTGGAGAACAGGCCCGCATGGGGACGGAGCTCCAGCCTGAAGTCGATAAATGGGCATTCCTGCTCTCCACACTCATGGTTCCTCCCCACGGATTGCCCATAGTGGCCTTTGGACACTACCCAGGCTCCAGGCTGCCTGCACCCGAGCTCAGTCTTGACTTGTGGGTGCTTCTGGGGTGGAATGTTCTAGAAGAGGAAGAATGTTTCGTGTCACACACTCAGGTTATACCGGAGGACCTGGCACTGGAATGTCCACCACTGATATGGTCAGGGTAAGGTTGGAGGTAGCCTGGATACTGAGGCAAATGGATTTTTATGTCTACCCCATCCCATTCTGAGATGGAAAGCTGAGAAGGAAAGCTGAGGGAAACAACCCGGCTTAGCTGCAGATCTACACGGAATCAATCCCCAGTTCTGCCTTGGTCTGACAGCTTGAAGAGACCCAGGAAGCCAGAGAAACAGGACAAAGTTGCACAGCGGTTGGCCTCAGGTCCTCTGGTTCCTCATCCTTCCAGAACTCCCGGTTGGGTACCAAGTACCACGTAGTCTGGGCAGAGTCCGGAAGAAGTGGACTAGTCTGTGCTCCTGGCCTGAGTTCGGGGGAGCTGTGAGAGCTCCCAGCAGACACCCCCAGACACAGTTCAGGACTTGGGGAGAGAGAAGTCGGGCCAGAGGGAGAAAACAGTGGGACCCCATCCCCAGAGAAAACAGCAGGTCAAGAACACAGCACACAGCCCTCCTGCAACGGGACGTCCTTTATTGACAAGGAGGATACAGGTTGGCACATGCAATGCCCCCCAGAGCTTCAAGCCAGCCTGCCTCTGGCACCTGAGGGAGTGGGTTCCCACCCCTGGAGATGGCTGCCTCTGCGTTGCACTCACTGGGTCTCCTGGCAGGTGGCTGAGCCAGAGAGCTCTGGGCCACCCTCCACATAGCTCGCCACACGCTCTTCCCTCTAACAGCAACCTCCTCCTCAGCAACTTACCTGCAGGATCTGAGAACTCAGGGAGCTCCAGTACCTGCGGTGGCAGAATAGGGGGCTCAGGCAGCTTCCCAGACTTAAGCATATCTAGCTCTGCCTGCAATTCCCGCACTTTCTTCTTCAGGCGAATGCAGTTAGGGCAAAAGGAGGTGGTGGGTAGCTCATGGGGGTCGGATGCCAGAGAGGCCTCAGCCGGGCTGTCAGCCTTGAATGACGTAGGCTCCTCCTCTTCATCCTCCAATGGGCCTAGTTCTTTGGCCACCCTTTGGGGGACCTTCCAGTCCCCTTCCCCCTGGGTCCGGCGGGTATTCTGTATGCCTTGTGTCAGGGCGGCTGCACTCCGGCCGTAGTCATCATCCTGGTACTTGGGGACTTTCCGGATGACCAGAGAGGTGCTCAGGGCCAGCTGGCGGGCTTCCACGTTAGCGGACTCCAGTGAGGCTTCCAGTACATCCTTGAAGATGAGGTCTATTTTCTTCTTCTTGGCCTGAGGGTGCATGTCCCCCTCATCAAAGCTGCGCTTGTAGGGACTTCTGCCCTGTTTCAACACAGGACCCCTTAGGTCTTCTGGATTATCCAGGGCCTGCTCAGCCTTCTCTCTCTGCAACCTCTTCTCTCCTAGGAAGGAAAACCAGGGTGTGAGGATGTGGGGAAAAGCCCCAAATGGAGAAACCAACAGGAAACAGAACGGGCCTTCTGCTAGGGACCCGCCTTACACATCCTCCTGGTTCTGACCATCTGGGTCGGGCAAGACCCAAATGGAGAGAAGGGCAGATCATGGGAGCTAGAGTCCCAGGACGAGGCCTTCACAAAAAGGCGATTTTGAAGAATCCTCATGTGGATAAATGCTGCCCCTTGAGTTGGGATGGGTCTGAAGGGGAAAATAAAAACAAGTTACCATCCTATGGGGTCGGACGGGGTTGCCATACTATGACCTAGGAGACAGCATCCCTCCCCATCTGACTAAAGCAACAAACTTCAGAGCTGAGTAAATGTCCGTCCACCATGGGACAAAGACCTAGAAGCTGCAGGATGGTTGCTGTGCCTCAGTAAAAGGCCTGGGGACAGCACAGGCCCCGCCTTACTCCATGCTCATGGTTCTGGAGAACTGGGAGAAAGAACCACCCCACAGCTGCCGTCTGTCTATCCTCCTGAAGACAGGAAGTACACAAAGAAAGATGGTTCAAAGCTCTGTGGTTCTCAGTCATGGCTAAGGTTGGAAATGCAAGAGAGATTCCTAAAAATGTCGAATGTCAGCCTCCCTCAAGATAAGGAGAAGGTGGCCACGAGACCCAACGCGTTCTCAGATACAGATGTCTCTTCTTCTATCATTTTTAATTACCTTGCAAGGTTGGTGAGCTCACCAATAATAAGCTATTTTAGGTTCTTTAACACGGCCAGCGGACTAGCACAGGCTGCTACAGAGTGCTGGTATGCCCAGGGGGAAGCATGATGAGAAAGCAGTCTTTCAGCTTTCAGAAAGTTTTGGCAGTAGCCTGTGGGGTTGGGCAATCTCAAAGGCTTCCTGAATCAGGGTCAGGGTCAGGGTCAGGGTCCTGGCTCTGTAACCTTGAGCAGAGGCTTGCTCTTAATGTACAGTGTCCAGGCTTCTGGTGGAAGGATTTATGTCATAGCCCCTGGGTGAAGGTCAGGAGGCTCTATGTTTGGTTTTCCTCAGCTGCTTTCCTCGAGTCTTCAGACTCCCACAGATAACAGCACAGCAAAGCTAAGCCACTCAGGTCTCTATTCTGTCCTCACAGGAGCTGCTTAAGTAACAACCTCATCCCAGGCTCCCGGCACTCAGTCAGCTTCCAGAAGCCTCAGTTTCCACACCAGCAGAACCACAGAAAGCTTTGTGATGATGAGATGAAAATCCATTAAAAATGCCATGTGTGGGCTGGGGAGATGGCTCAGAGGTTGGGAGCACTGGCAGCTCTTCCAAAGGACCAGAGTTCAATTCCCAGCACCCACATGGCAGTCCACAACGCTCTGATTCCAGGGTACCCAGAAGACGCCCTCTTCTGGCCTCAGAGGGCACCAGGCACACATGTAACACACAGACAGGCATGGAGACAAAACACCTATACACATAAAATACATAAATAAAATGAAATTTAAAAATGTTAATGTAATGCGTCTGTGTCACAGAGCAGGTGGAATCGTCACCAGGCTAAACCTCTGAAACTCAAGGGTGCCCTTTCAGCTTTCACGGACTCATCAGACATCAGACAGCTGAGGATGCAGGGAGGTCAGGGCAACAATCAAGCAGACTCCCATTGTCTCTGTGTTCAAAGATAAAGCAGTCCATGTTTCCTAGGACGAGCAGGAAACCCTTCTAGACTCATGGCTTCCATGTAAAATCTCTGATCCAGAGATGACCTTTAATAAAGGTCACTATGAATTCTATTCCAAATCTTCCATGACATTCAGGGATAAAACCAGAGCCAACAACAACAAAAAATATCCCCACATAAATCACATAGATCACCTAAACGTGTAGATGCCTATCCTTCAACGATAACCTACATTCTCTCCAGAAGTTCTAGGCTCCTAGTAACACTTCCATTAACAACAGATGATCTGGTTAAGCAGCCTCCAATTATGAAGATGCCTTTCTCTCTAAAAGCCAGGTACGGTGGTGCCTCAGTGATCCCAGTGCGTGGGGGGTGGACGCAGGAGCCTCTGGAGTTCAAAGCCAGCCTTAGCTGCAAATCAAATTGAAGGCTGGCCTGGGATACACAAAGAGGATGGGGACTGGGGGGATAGTTCAGCTGGTAAAGTGTTTGTTTTTCAAGGATGAGGACCTGAGTTCAATCCCCAGACTTCATGCTAAAAAAAATAGCCAGGTACCCAATGGTCATCAGAGAGGCTTCACCCAGCAACTGATGGACACAGATGCAGAGACACACAGCCCAACATTAGGTGAAGCTCAGGGAATCCTGGGGAAGAGGGGGAGGAAGGATTGTAGGAGCCAGAGGGGTCAAGGACACCACAAGAAAACCCACTGAATCAACTAACCTGGCCTCACAGGGCCTCACAGAGACTGAACTGACAAGCAGGGAGCCTGCATGGGACTGACCTAGGCCCTCTGTACATGGTTCTGTAGCTTGGTGTTCTTGTGGGACTCCCAAGAGAGGGAGCAGGGGCTGTCTCTGACTCTGTTACCTACTTTTGGAACCCTTTCCTCCTACTAGGTTGCCTTGTCCAGCCTTAATAGGAGAGGAGGTACCTAGTCTCACTGCAACTTGATATACCATGGCTGGTTGATATCCACAGGAGGCCTGCCCTTTTCTGAAGAGAAAGGAGGAGGAGGAGGAGTAGATGGAGGGGGGGGAGGGGGGGGGAGGGATTGGGGGGGGAGAAGGGAAGGGAAACTGTTGTTGGGAGGTAAAAAAAAAAAATAAAGAAAGAAAGAAAGAAAAAAGAAAAAAAAGCCAGGTGTGGTGGCAGGCACTTATAATTCCAGTGCTGGGAAGGTAGAGACAAATGGCTCCCTCGGGCTCACTAGCCAGCCAGCCTAGCCAATTTGGCAGGGTCCGGGTCAGTGAGAGTTGTCTCAAATGACTGCCCAGGAATGACACTTGAGGTTGACATCTGGTCTGCAAACACACACACACACACACACACACACACACACCTCTGTAATACCTTTAGTGACTGAGCAAAGGGGACTTTCCAGAGCAGGGCTGACAGGCCATTGAAGACACACTTAAAGGACCCAGACTCTGTACCTAAAATCTAGCCTCCATCAATCAGCCACCAAGCCCCCGGTCACTATCAAGGACCACTTTTCATCACAGCTCTGCTCGCCCCGTGGTGTTAGTGTCTTCCTGCACCAGTTCAGCCTGGTCATGACAGATGCCTTCCTCCTGTATCTTCCAAGGCTTGCTCTCTCTCAAGTCTGGGTGACAGGCCTCTGGTGAGCCTCCACTCCCCCAAACTCACATCTTTCTCTAAACTTTCCCTGGGTCTCAGGATTTTCTGAGGATGATGCAGGTGCTTTGGAGAAGACACCAGAAGAAATGTTCCAGAAGAATCCAAGTTTTGCAATCTGTGCTGCAGCTGAGGCTTCTCTCGGTTTTCTTTTGTCTTTGGGGAGTGTGATTCTTCTGGAAACCCCTTGGCCATTTTCATTCACTTCTGCTTTCATCCAACAACCAAGGTTCGCTGAACACTTCTGGAGTTGCAGGAAGAGGTCAAGGTGAGCCACCTCTTATCACAGAAACAGGCCTTCCTAACGAAACCAGCACGGCCCAAGCTCAGCTCCAAAGGGGACAGGAGAGGAGTTGAGCCACAGGTCTCTCACCTCTCCTGCAATTGCCAGATGCTTTTGACTAAGATGGCTTCTGGGCACCCAAAGGCCTGTACGGTTTTGTCTTCCAAGTCAACTTCATTTCAATGAGGCACCTGCTTCTGTCTCCTCCAATCATCTTCCAAACAAGGCTGGCTCCAGCCAAGAGGTTAGTTAAAAATATGGTAGAGTATGGCTTGGGCCTGACTTTGGCTCTGTGGACCCAATGGACTCTGGGCATGTGGATGTATGGCTTCTGTGCAAAGAAGGTCCTTTTGAAAAAAGGACCTGGGTGCACCAGTGTGCCCTGGCCAGGCTGAGGATGGCATCAGAGGTAAAGGGCCAGAGGCAGGGAGTACTCAAGCTCCTGTCAAATGGTTCATTTCAATGGAGCCTGGATGGACACACAACCTACCAGGGCCTCCCCGCCTGAGGCCATCTTCTCATGTCCTCCAGCCTTCCTCTGGTAGAAATCATTCCTTCATGCTCTATATCATTTGGATTGACAGAAACAAGTCCAGCAATACCATCCTGAGGCTGGCTTTGTCTGGTGGCCACTGTTGGTTAGAACTTAGACCTTCACTTTAGATGTCTCAAGTTGGAAACCTAGCTCTGGCCTCATTAGTCATGTGACCCTGGGTAAGCCGCTGCATTTCTGTAATGCTCAGTGTGGTCATCTGTATGATGATGGGGCTGATGCCACAGCAATCACCAGCCTAGAATTTTACAACCAAGCACTTACTAACGGTCAAGGTAGAGATTGCATTAATGGTAGTAAGTACATTGCTCCACGGATTCGGATTCTCAGAGCATCTTGGTGGGTTAGTTCCCATTACCTTGATCATGTGGCAATGTGTAGGAAACCCAACTAGCACACAGGAAGTATCTATTGAGGTATTGAGCGGAAAGTGTCTTTTCACCAGTTGGAGTTGGGGGAACAGGACCAGTGTTCATTCAGTGATTTACTTGGCTGGGATTTGTTGATCTTCGCAGGATTGCCTCCTAGGGAAGACAATTCCCTTGGGTAGCTGCTAACTTACTGTGCTGAGGTCTAGTCTGCCTGCCGGATATTGCATTCCTCAGTGGTTTGCTTGGAAGATTCCCTGAGGGGCTTTCTGGGCTTTGGTGGCTCAGAGTGGGTGCAACCCTCCCTAGTGGGCATGGCCTCAGCCCTGTGGGCGTGGTCTTGGGCCTGTGGGCTTGACCTTAGCTTTGTGGGTGTGTCCTTTCACAACAAGTACCAACCTAGCCCTATGGACTTAGCCTTGTGTGTGTGGTCCTGAGGGACCGCTCCTTCCCTTGCCCATACTCACCCCGGGTCAGGTTGCGGTGGATGGTTTCCTGGGACATGCTATGCAGGCGCTTCATGTAGTCCTCGCTGTACCAGACCCGCAGCCACTCTCCAGGCCGGATGTCTCGGCATGCCCGGAAGTAGATGTGTTCGCTGTGCTGGAATGCCAGGAGGTTCTGCTCCCTCTCCTCCCGGGAAATGACCACGTACCTGGTGGGGAGGGGACAGGTGAGAACCAGAGGCCACACCCGGCTGAGTGCCTCCAGTGCAGGGCACACGTGGTTAAGGTACGTGGGCATGTAGGCAAAGCTGCTGTCCCACCTAGAGACAGCTAACTAGAGCTGGTTCTCCTGCTTACGTCCCTATTCTGCATTATGTCTAGCAAGTTCTCTGGACCTTAAGAATCCGTTTGTCTGAGACTGGAAACAGTACCTGTCCTGCCAACCTCCCGGGTCGCGGTCAACACCAAACTCAACAGCAGGTGGCCACTCCCTTCTCTCTTCATCGACTTTTTAAAAAAATGTATTTTGTTTTAATGTTCTGTGTGTAGGGGTGTTTTGTCTTCATGTATGTCTGTGTACCGTATGCTCCCATAGGCCAGAAGAGGGCTTTGGATCCCCCGGAAATGGGTTACAGAGGTGGCTTGTGAGCCACCATGTGGGTGCTGGGAATCAAGCCTGGGTTCTATGAAAGAGCAGCCAATGCTCTTAAGCACTGAGCTATGGCTCCAGCTCCATTTTCATTGACTTTTAAACCTCAGGCCTCTGATGGCAGCTGGGGCAGGGGTGGCTTTGGCCTGTTTTCGTATTCCACTAGGCTTATCAGAAATAACCCACGCTCTAAGAGTGACTAATTACAGCCCAATCAGGGTTAAAGAGCAGCGTCTTTACAGTTGGTCCAATGAGGGCAATAGAAGATTGGCAACATCTGCTTAATCTAAATAGTTTAAGCTAAGGACAGAAAGACTCAGAGAGGCTGAGCAACTTGCCCAAAGACCCAGCTAATTAATGGATGATGCAGCTTTGCAGCCTATACTTCCCCCACTATGACTTGTGGCTTCCATGTGGGCATGGAGAGCACCAACTCAGCAATGCCCAAGACACCACTGAAGTTCCGTCCAATTCAGGACCCACACCCCTCACCCAGCTTCCATCAAATGACACTTCCAACATCCTGGCATCCCCTTACCCATCTCCAAAACAGTGCTGCTGTAATGGAAAGTGAGACATGTCAGAGTCAAAGCTGTTTACACTGTGTTTCAACAATGCTTCTAGTCAGTAAGAGCAGCTTGAAGTAAACACACCTACGTTTTAACCATGACCATCATTCTGGGTGGATCATCTCTGGAATTGTATGAACCTTCCATGTTTGCTCAATAAAGTTTATGCTACTTATCGAAGTACTCACACAGATATCAGTTCCTTTGCAAGGTGACAATGGGAGCCAGCAGCTCCAAGAAGACCCCTCCATCCCTAGGGCAGTGCCTACAGTCCTCATATCCACCCTGCTCTTATCTGGAAAGGTCTCTATAGAGTCATCTTGACCTAGCCTTGGAGGAGGCTGGCACCTTACCAACATATCCTCTGAAGCCCAGGAAACTATCCATTCTGGTGACAGAACCTATCATAGGCTGGAGAGGTGAAGACCAATGAGAGAGCAAACACCGAGCTCCTGGACAATGTCAACGGTGCTTACAGCCCTGGGTCAGACATCTTGACCAAAACCTTAGCCTCAGTACACCTGTGTTCACATCAGTATCTTATATGAGCACCAGAGAGCTCCCTTGAGCTGTGAAAATCTCCTAGGGGATCTCTAAGTAGGTATAACATGTTAGCCAAGGCAAAAGACAGGCCTCAAAGACTGCAGCAATCATGCTCAGCCTCATCTCTCCACTCAAAGGACCAGCCTCAACTCCACTTCCGAAATTTCTTTTGCATGTGCAAAATATCTCCAAGTTTCCAATCTAGCAAGAGTCTGAGATTGGTGTCCAAAAACAACCAGCTTTAATGGTCAGCAGGGCACAGCACGGAGATGGCTCCTAGCTTTTCTGTTCCAGATACATCGGGGAGGCAGAAATCCCATTGATGTGTTCTCTCCAGAACCACTGGGTTCACACAACACATTAAGAGTACCATCTCCCTTTCCCCTTTTGGTTTCTGGACAGCCATCAGATATTAAGTGCTAGAGAAAAAAAAGGTAACAAGAGGAACGAGTCCCTATCAAGATTTGTTGAATCAAAACAGCAATGTCTGGAATGGGTCTAAACATTTCAAACAATCTGCATCCATTTCCCTTGGCACCCCCTCCTCCCTTCAGTGTGGGTTCTAACCAACAAGAGCCAGCATTTAGAAAGAGCACCCTCAGTCTTGGTACAGATCACAAAGTATTTTCAACATCAGATCAAAATGTGTTGAGCATCTTGCATTGGGTTGTTTTAAAACTTGGCTCTTGAAATGAGATACATATGGCAACCGTGGGTGAATCACAGCCACCTAGTCCCCTGACAAGACATATTTATGCGACAGAACTTTCAGGAGAAAGTTAACTGCATGCAGCTAAGATCCAGCACCCATCACCCCTAACTGGATCCCTACACTTTAAAGTGGTAACGCTCAATGGCTTGGCCCATGCTCAGAATCCTGTTGTCCTCATGTTTATGAAGTTATTGTCCTGGTCACACGGCTGAGGATCCCAAGGTTTCTAGGAACCATCTCCTCCTTGTGGCCAAGCTCAGTTGGCTGCAAGGTCTGAGTTCACAGTCCCCCTTTGTTGGGAGAACAGAATGGGAAAGGCCTGGCCCAGGCTGTCCTGCAGAGACAGAGTTCACTGCTGTCTGTTCAGACTTAGGCACCCTAGAAGTAATTGAAAGGTAACAGGCAGTGGTGGTGAGGGCAGGGGTTCTGGACTGAATCTTTCCAGAAGATAACACATTGTTTTCAGTCCTGTCTCCTCACTGGCCTTGGGTACTCGACAGATAAGCACAGGAGACAATTCTCAGGCCTCACCCACTGGGTCTTATCAAGTATACCATATTTTCTAGCTGGTCAGGAAATGACTATGGGTTCCGACTTAAGAACTAAAATGGCCCGTGGGGGCGTCCACTTTGTTTAATAGGGCCGACACAGGCCAGGCTAGGCCAAGACAGCTTTCCAGCAGAAAGGAAGTTGCCCAGAAAGACGGAAATGGGAAGACTGGCTGAGAAGAGCCTGCCTGGGCTCTGTGATGTCACTGGATTAGGTCTCTGGTACCTACCATCTAGGTGGTTACCCAGTCTCGTAAAACATTCTCCCTATATCCTATGGGCTTCCTTCAAGGCTTCCCTTTGGGAAGCTGGCACAGGCTTCCCATGTATTTCCTCTCCCTATTGAATATGCTAGCCTCCTTGTCCCCAATGCCACCAAGACACCAAAGCAGAAATCATTTCCATCTCAAATTGACCATTGTCCCTTGAACTCTGACCTTGTTCCTAGTTTACAGCATCTAATTTGGCTTCTTTTCCCCTAAGACCAGAAGTAGAGGCCAACCAGTCACACAGACCTTGGGATTCAGAGGAGTCTCTTGTATCTCCTGCAAATTGCTAACTTGATTTCCAAGGTTATGCATTTTGGCCAGTAACTTAGAGAATGGTCTGGATTCCAAGGCCAAATGTAGCTAAGAACTATCCAGAAAGGATATTACAGGGTACAGTTTGGAGATTCCCGCTTCAAGGAAGCTCTCCCCATAACCGGAGGTAAGCCAGGCTGATGACAAGTGAGAAGACTGCTCTGTGGTGGGCACACTCCTGGTAAATGCCAGAGGAAGCCATTCTTGTTCCTCTGAGGAGTCTTGGGTCTCGGCAGGCAAGGCCCTGCCCTTCACAGGCAGCTACCAAGATCAGTGGGCATGCAGCTCCTACAAAGGTGTGTCTCATTCTGGATGCTCCCCCCCCCCCCCCCGCCACCCCCGACAGCCAGGAGCCTCTCAAGTCTCCAGCCAGAAATTATTTCTCTCCCTGGAAACCTTAACACTTTTGGGGAGCATGAGGTTAAATTCACTGAGTACTATGCCACTTGTGATGTGCAGGAAAATGAAGAACAGCTGACCTAGCATCCATGGATGCTTAGCTGCCTTTGGCTTACAAGTCCTTGCCTTCCTTTGGTTGGCCAAGCATGGGTCCGGGAATGCCCATGGGGAGCCTATGGAATCCAGGGTTTCCCCATATGCTTCCCCTTAAGCATCTAATCCCTGCTGGGGGGTGGGGGGCTTGTAGGTTTCCTTGGGATGTGAAGAAAGAGAACACACACCAAAAAAAAAGATCCTGGAGCCTGGCTGTGTTCGAAGTGTGACATCCATTTCGCTTTATTGCCATCTTAACAAAAATATTTGAGAGGGCTCTCTTGGGTTCCAGCACGGGTAGGCAGGGCAACTCCAGGCACTGGGCTATTACTGGACAAGACAATGTTCAGTTTGAGGAGGCAGGAACCCCCCCTCCAAAGAACCACAAATTGGGGCGATGGAGCCCAGGGTCCAGGGACACGGCGGGTGCCATCCTTCTACTCGCCTCATGTAGGACAGAGTATGGTGTGTGTTTGTAAAGAGTTCTAGCAACAGCCTCAGCAGGCACTGGGTCCAGGAGGCTTCCAGGCCCACTTAGTCTCTTAGGGGAAAGGGAGGGGGTGCAAAAGGTTCTGCTGGGATCAGCCTCAGGCCAAGGAGCCAGGACAAAGCTGCACCTAGATCAGAGCTAAGCTTTCAGCTTGGTCTCCCTGCCTAACTCTAAGAACCCAGCTCTCTGACCACGCCCCCTAAACAAAACACAAAGCTAGAAGTGTGTATGCTAAGTGAGTACACAGCCCAAGCAAGCAGAGGCAAGGCATGCTGGGAGGTGGACTGGACACAGCCTTATTGGGTTTTGGCCTTATTAGGAGCCAGTGAGTGGACAGTCTGCCTGCTGGCTCCTGAGGCCTGGGCCCTGGATCTCCCCACCACTGGCTGTGAGATTTGGGGCCATGGCAGGCTGGTACACTCATCTATCTTCATGCTGGTTCTGTTCCCTCTTCCAAGTGCAGAAGCTGAGGCAGAGGCACAACTTAGGTAAGGAGCATCTGTTAGCACTCTAGAATTGGCCTCTTGAAGGAAGCTGACCAGGCCCACAGTCCTGGTCCCCACTATATGGCTGTGTCATTTTTGACCCCTGAGGTACACGACAATGATTGGAATGACCAGCAACCGATGATTGTAAAGACTGACTTGGCTGCCTCCTCACTCACTGTTCAGAAAGTTCCCTGAGACGGCCTGCTATGTATGCACAGGCTTGGGAAAAAGCTTACAGTGTGCTAAGAATGCAAGATCGTCTCCTTCCCCTCATCAACACGGCCCACTCTCCTTCCTTCCACAAAAAGGCAAGCACAGCAGCTGAGCAACGCAGGGCAAGCACAGGGCCAAGGCCAGGCCCCACCCACCCTGCTGAGCTAGCCCCACCCACCCACAGGCCGAACCACCTGGGAAAGAGCAGAATCAGGACCTGGCGGGTCAGCTCTGCTGCAGCCCTGAGTTGGAAGCAAGATTCTTTCGGATGCTGCCCCCTGCCCCAGCAAGGCCTGCTGCACAGGATACAGGATACAGGCCGTGAGGAGAGCAACCCTCTAGGCCAAGCAAGCATCAAGCAGGCAGCTCCTCTTGTATCTTGAGCATCTTCCTGAGGTAAGGGGGTGAACCTGTACACCCGCTCCGTTGCTCTGTTACAGCACAAGGAAGCTGGACTGCACCAGGTGAGGAGATGACCGAGCCCCAGGGTCATCAGTCTTGTTTCTGGACCCAAGAGACTCCCCCATCTCAAAGCCATAGCTCCTCCTTGTGCAAACTGGCCAGGTTAGACATTGTGCTTTCTCTTCCGAGACCTGGTAGTCCGTGTGG